>VMBQ01003881.1:8625-27287 GCA_007657795.1 Dreissena rostriformis
ATTGCTACCATGTAAAACTTAAATAATTTTAGTCTTATCAGGGGGGCATGCGTATACGGGAGCTTACCGCGTTTAAATGAGGTTACGGGAGCAAAACTTCAAAGATGGCGTCGTTTTCGTGTTTTTCGTGAAGGAGTAGCGGATATTTTCACTCGGTTAGCCAGTTTGTATAGACATACAAACGCGTCGAGATAATTAAATAATCGTGATTTATGTTATAGTTTACTGTAAACATGCACAAATACTGTTTATTTTGAGAGAAAATGATATTCGAACATCCAACATCTCATGGTCAAGAAATTAAACAACAAATTTGTCGCCGGTTTTGCTTCAATAACTTTTTTATTCCAACGTCTATGGCATTAATACAAAAAACTGAGGGGAGCACAAACACCGAAGAGCCAAAAGGGCGTATTCATTCAAAGAAATATAAATATAAACTGGCTTACCGGGTGAAAATATCCGCTACTCCTTCACGAAAAACACGAAAACGACGCCATTTTTAAAGTTTTGCTCCCGTAACCTCACTTAAACGCGGTAAGCTCTCGTATACGCATGCCCCCCTGTTGGTCAAATTAAAAATTAAACTGGTACCATGTTAGTGTTCATGTGTCTTATGGATAGATATCAGTGTGGGGCTATAAAATGGAATTATTTGTGTTCACAAAAAATTAAAAACATGCATTTTATGTCTACAAACATCTATGTTACCAGAACACATCTGACTTTGAAATTTTGGATATTGCTATAAGGAACATTGATTTTGTATTGGGTAACATTATTTTACTAAATACTTAACGAAATTTCCGTTGATTTTTTAGTATTAATGTTACTTTAATACACAAGCAAATGTTATAATAATTATGTTAATTAGCCATTGTAACCTATAAGTTAAGGTATGGTTCGTCATGCTTAGTGGTACGCTTAAGCCTGGTACAGTTTTATAATGGTACGCTTTGTTTTACATTCTTAGTAGATACTAGAGTGAGTTTGTTAAGTAACTTAAATCATGGTGCATAATCAATTTTTCAAATCATCAGACAGGAAGTCCAAGCTGTATTTATAGATTTTGATTATTTTGATTTTGTTTTTTTTAATGACAGTCTTAATATAAACAGACTTTTTAAATGGAATCCATTTCTTATAATAATGATGGAGAAAATGAATAGTTACCAGTAGCAATGAATATTTAGCAATGGTCCTAACTCCTATGTATATGGGAACCCAATTCGTCCATATTACAACCACTAATGGCAATTTAAAATAACTGAACTATAAGCTTGCCAAATATAACCTAGGCTTTTTGTGTTGCAGTTAAAAAGAAGAAGTCTACTAAATCTCCAATGAAGTTAATAAGCAGCAAGAGGAAAGGTGTCAAGAAAGAATTACACAGAATAAAGAAACAACAATTGATGACGTCTTTGAACAAGAAGAAGAATACAGATCATAAACTTCTAGGTGAGGAAAATGGGAATAGGAGGAACATAAATGAGCCTTTCTCTGGCAAAACGGGGCTTGTGCATCAAGTATTTACCAGATAAGCCTGTGCAGTTCCGCTTTTATGGAATTTCTCGATTATATAAAGTCTATTCTAAAATTAAAATCCAGTCAAGGCAGAAAGTGTCATCCCAGATTACACTGACTGTGCAGTCTGCACAGGCTAATATGGGACGACACTTTACACACATGCATTAAGCCCGGTTTTCCCAGAGCGCAGCTCAAATTAACCCTTTGAGCGCTGGAACCGGATTTTGAAGGCCTTTGCAAACAGTTTGGATCCAGATGAGACGCCACAAAACGTGGCGTCTCATCAGGATCCAAACTGTTTGCTATTCTGATAGTATTTTTTGAAAAAAAATCAAAGAAAATGCTAATTTTAGAAATTGAGCAGACAACATTTTAGCAGTCGACAAATTTCCCAGCATGCAAAGAGTTAATAAGAATATTATACCTGATGTAGCAATGGCTCAGTAATCCTGGTTTGAAATAAACTGTGCATTATTTTTTTATCTTCAGCTAGAAATTATTGAATTCTAATTATACTTTTTAGACATGTTATTGATTTATAAAGGGCACATGGTTACCAAACAGTTATGCTCCTAAAATTTCCCTTTTACATTTATGTTTATTAATGTTAATTTATTGAACACAAAAAACTTCTCAAAATAATTCACAACTACATGTTTGAGTGTAAATATGTCCAGTCTCAGACTGTCTATAAACAAGTACCAAAGAACTTCTTTATACATTTAGGCAAGTAAATTTGCAAGACAATTACATAATGCATAATGATTACATTTTCAGGTGGCTTGAAAGAAGTAGTGGACCATACAGATAAGAGTGTTCGGTCATTATGCAGGATATCAAAGCTCAGTGCAGCGAATGAGACTGTTGCAAGAGTGGTATGATGTTTTATGCAGTATCTTTATCATCATACCAGTGCTTCATTGATGTAATGATGTTCATATATGATCCTTAAGCCAAAAAATCAGAGCTTCTTTTATGTGGTCTTGTGAACAGTGTTTTTTTTTAACCAGGTTTTCAGAAGGAAAAAAGTGGTTATTAGATTGGTGAATGTTGGCAGGCGGGCGGGCGGTCAGAACAAAGTTTGTCCGGACAATAACTATGTCATTTATCGTTAGATTTTAAAATGACTCGGTACATTTGTTCACCATCATTGGATGGTGTGTCATGCGAAAGAAGTACGTCGATATCTCCAAGGTCAAGGTCACACTTTGAGTTCAAAGGTAAAAAATGGCCATAAATGAGATTGTCCGGGCCATAACTATGTCGTTCATTGAGAGATTTTAAAATCATTTAACACATTTGTTCACCATCATTGGACGGTGTGTCATGAGAAAGAATTACGTCGATATCTTGAAGGTCAAGGTCACACTTTGAGTTCAAAAGTCAAAAATGGCCATAAATGAGCTTGTCCGGGCCATAACTATGTCCTTTATTGTGAGATTCAAAAATCATTTGGCACATTTGTTAACCATCATTGGACTGTGTGTCATGCGAAAGAATTACGTTGATATCTGCAACGTTGAGGTCACACTTTGAGTTCAAAGGTCAAAAATGGCCATAAATGATCTTNTTGAGATTACATTGACATTATTTATTATGGTAGAACGAACCAGAAAAATAATTATTTCTGTATGTTTTTAGTGAAATACTTAAATGACAGTTATATTTTAATTCATTGTTAACGTTTTTACTGTATTATTCTATTTAGCATAGTATAGACACCTGAGCCCCATATTAAAATGGTAGTTGCTAGTACCGGGTAATTATCATATGAATATTTTATGTATTGGTTATATTTGTGTAAATGGTGTATTAGTCAAAGGGTAACTTTATCAATAATCAGTTGTGAAGCCAAACATATTCATGTACATGTATATAATTGTGTGATTTTAAGTACTGTGTTAAGAGAAAAATGTACATACACATTTGTATAGCGATCCCTGTATATTGTTGGAAAGCATTAACTGAAATGGGTCTAGCTGTTAGTGAATGAGTATTTTATTAGTATTGTTAAGATAAAAAATGTATATTCACATATAGTGATGCCTGTCTGTTGTAGATAAGCATGAACGGAAAGGGGTCGTGATGTTATTGAATGAGTATTTTATTACAATTGTTAAAGGTACATTGAATGTACAACTCTCTGTTACAGCTTATATTGTTTGTATCATGATGAATAAAGGTCATCAATGTTGTGCACGCCTTGGTTGTCTTTAACCCTTTGCATGCTGGGAAATGTTTCGTCTGCTAAAATGTCGTCTGCTGAATTTCTAAAATTAGCATTTTCATTGATTTTTTTCAAAGAATACTATCAGAATAGCAAACAGTTTGGATCCTGATGAGACGCCACGTTCTGTGGCGTCTCATCTGGATACAAACTGTTTGCAAAGGCCTTCAAAATTCGGTTCCAGCACTGAAAGAGTTAATGTCCTATGATAACTATTCAGAATACATAAGCCGTGCTCTGGGACTTAATACATGTGTGTAAAGTTTCGCCCAAGGTTAGTCTGTTCAGTGCACACAGGACAATAAAGGTCGACACTTGCCGCTTTTATGGTGTTTTTCGTAGAAAGATAGTCTCTTCTTAGCGAAAATCCTGTTTAGATGGAAAATGTTGTCCCTGATTAGCATGTGCGTACTGCACAGGCTAATCATGGACGACACTATGCATAGGCATTTAGCCCTGTTTTCACAGAGTGTGGCTCATGTGTTGTTTCAAGTTCCATTTTGACAGACTTGGATGTTTTATGCACGGGAATAACTGCAGCTTCCAATCTGACTAACACTGCAACATTTTTTTTATCATACTCGCATGCACATAAAACAAGTTTCTACAAAGGTTTACACGCTGCTACGGTTTTGTTGAGAGAACAATCCATGTTATGTCACACAAATTGACAGTGCACATTTGATCATATAATGGATTGAGGGAAAAACACATTTTTTTTAATTTATTAATTTCCTATTTGTGATCACAGGAGGGAAGCCCATATTTTTATGCCCCGCTTCGAAGAAGAGGGGGTATATTGCTTTGCACATGTCGGTCCGTCCATCAGATGGTTTCCGTATGATAACTCAAGAAAGCTTACGCCTAGGATCATGAAACTTCATAGGAACATTGATAATGACTCGCAGATGACCCTTATTGATTTTGAGGTCACTAGGTCAAAGGTCACAGGTCGAGGTCGCAGTTACTGGAAATATGAAAATGGTTTCCGGATGATAACTCAAGAACGCCTGGGATCATGAAATTTTATAGGGACATTGGTCATGACTGGTAGATGACCCCTATTGATTTTGAGGTCACTAGGTCAAAGGTCAAGGTCACAGGTCCAGGTCACAGTGACTGGAAATAGATAAATGGTTTCCGGAGTATAACTCAAGAACGCTTAGGTCTGGGATCATGAAACTTCATAGGGACATTGGTCATGACCGGCAGATGACCCCTTTTGATTTTCAGGTCACTAGGTCAAAGTTCAAGGTCACAGTGACTTAAAGCAGTAAAATGGTTGACTGGAAATAGCAAAATGGTTTCCGGATGATTACTCAAGAACGCTTATGCCTGGGATCATGAAACTTCATATGGACATTGGTCATGACTGGCAGATGACCCCTACTGATTTTGAGGTCACTAGGTCAAAGGTCACAGGTCGAGGTGACAGTGACTGGAAATAGGAAAATGGTTTCNGAAAATGCTAATTTAAGAAATTTAGCAGACAACATTTTAGCAGACGACAAATTTCCCAGCATGCAAAGGGTTAACTACCATTGAAACTCAAAAGCCTGTGTGGTGAAGTGGTAGCGTGTTAGCTTTTGCTTCCAGAGGGTCTGGGATTGAACTGAAGGGCGTGCACATTTTGTTTTATCCTTTTCCTTGTTAATATAATTATTGAAAACTATTCCAGAATATTACAGAAGTTAGTAAATTCATTAATAAAAAATATGAAAATTTGTGAACAAGCCCCTTCTAAAATCATTACAGGTGTTTGATCATCATTCCTCCAGACAGAGAAGAAAAGGTGAAAAGGAAAAGCCGCCAAAAGCAAAGGAGGAAAAATCCACTGCCTTTTCTGACAAAGATTTTGAAGACTTTGCTAAGGAATATGATTTCAGTAAAGCCAGAAAACAAAAATGAAGAATGGTGTAGTTTTGATTAATGAAACTTGGCATTCAAAATAAATAATGAAGATTCTCTCCAGTGGAATTTTTAAAGTGCCCACTTACAGATGCAGAAGTTGAATTTCACAGGATATACCTATATGTGTTTGTCTTTATGAAAAAAAGCAGAAGCATAAACTTGCAAAAACGTTCATCAGTTGTTGCTAGGGTGATATTTTGGGGTAAAATGTCATGTTAGACTATTTTTATTGAACACTTATTCCACTTCTAATACTTTAAAATATGTTTTCTTTACTGTATTTTGTATTGTTGTTAACTCCAGAGATATTGTTTATTGAAATGCTTATTACAGACAACTATTGAAACAGAATGTATTTATTGACATGACTGTGTATTTTATATGTTTCTCCAATTTTGAATATATTTACTAAAAAGTGTTAGTTCTTTACTTACTAAGTTTATGCTGCGATACACATGTACAACATTCTTGTTTCAAGAATATCAAAATAACATGGGGCTGATAATAGTGTTACTGTACATTTCTGTAGATGGATGACCAGTGCAAAATAAACGATTTAAAAGCTTTAGAAATTTCTGAAACTACAAGGCTAAGAGATTCCATATTTGATGTATAGTAACCCTGTGTGGATTGTTTAAATTATACTCTCCTATGGCAAAAAAAATATACAAGAATATCAGTGACACTGATGGTTGCTCCCCCATATGATGTGATTGGTCAATGTATGGGCTAATCGAAAGCGTGCATACATGACTCTTTGAAAGAGCAACAGATTAATAAGCTCATTTGAATAAGTCTTCATCCAAAAGTATGTCAATTTCAAGGTCAAAATGAGATCAGGTAATTCGGGTGTGTAGAGAGTGTTCATAGATAACATCCTTGCAAGTATGAAAGCTTTGTAGAAGCGGTATTGATCATAAAGCATCATTTTGTGTTAACCAAGAATCTTCTGAATTAGTCTTAGTCCAAATATAGGTCAATGTCAAGTTCAAATTCAGGTCATTTGATGTTTGTGTATTTAACGTGTTTAAAGACATCATTGATTCAACTATCAAAGCTTTGAAGCAATGTCAGGTGATGTGGGTGTGTTGAAAATGTTAAGAGATAACATTCATGCAAGTATGAAATCTCACAGAAAGTAGTATTGATGTTAGACGAAAAGTGTCAAATATCAGTTCACCATGAATTTGGACCTTCTGAATTAGTCAAAGTCTTAACCCTTTGCATGCTGGGAAATTTGTCGTCTGCTAAAATGTCGTCTGCTGAATTTGTAAAATTAGCATTTTCTTTGATTTTTTTTCTAAGACCACTATCCGAATAGCAAACAGTTTGGATCCTGATGAGACGCCACGTTCTGTGGCGTCTCATCTGGATCCAAACTGTTTGCAAAGGCCTTCAAAATCCGGTTCCAGTTAAAGGAAGTCAATGTAAAAGGTCAGGGTTAGGTAATGTGCGAGTATCAAAGCGTTGAAGGAAGAATTATTGATGCAGGATGAAATGTGTCATTTTGGGTTAACGTCAGACGGAAAGAAAGACAGAAAGTTGAATGTACAGAAAAACAGACACGCCAATCGCTATATGCCTCTTGGCATCTGTATACAAAAAACACCTCTATAAATACAATAGAATACTGCTCCTGTTTATTAGAAGAAATTGTTCTAAAGGTGCATAGTATACCGACATCACATCATAAAGAACATGCACAAACAACAGTGTTTGAACATTATATTTAAATATGTAGTTAACAAAAGACTTAAAATGTAGATGCAAGTAAACATCACAAAAAGGCTTATCAGCATTTTCTGCAAATAAAACGACAAGTCAATGAGCTTTACATAGCTAATATATTAGTACTTGATAAACAGAATATTATCAAAGTAAGCTGGGAATATTTAGATTTAAGATATTTAAAATGTCACTGTCGTACACACAAAACAGGTGTCATGATTACAACAGGCTACAGCATAACAAATTATGTACTATGGAATAACTGGGTTTGTATTTTAAAATATTAAATGAATGTCAGTCAATTCTTTTTAATTCAAAAAGAGAACAATCAGCAAATTTGTTCAGTTTATGCTTTATGATCAATTGTTAATATCACATTTATCATCTATGTTATTCACGTCGCAACTCTAGGTTTTTCTGGTGGGTGGGGTATTGCCATGATAGGTGGTAGTGGCGAGGTATCATGTATAGGCCGCAGTATAGGGGTGTGTCTGTCCAGGAGTTCAGAAACACTGAGGCGTGGAGTAGTCGACTGGGTCATCACAGGCTTGAGGCCCTTGTGGTTCTGATTCAACATGTCTATTCTGCGAATGTACTGCAATAAACCATGGGTAAAATACTGTGTATATATAAGCAGTGGAATTATGCATACAATCTTGTAGTGAATAAAAGTCAGTTGTGAAAAACAATTGTACAACATTTTCTATAGAATAAACATAAGATTAGTTTAAACCTATATGTTTAGTTCAATTGTATATAAATCCTTAAGCTTATTGAGACACTTTCTAGTCTGTTTCCTGGGCCGCACCAGTACTTGGTGTAAGTAGATGTAAACCTTGAGAATGCCCCAGAGTGGAGATCAAACCTGGCACCTCCTGATCCCTAGGAGGACAAGATATCCACTATGCCACCGCGACCTTGGAATAACCATTAACAATCATGTTACAATATATACTCTGTAATACCTTTAACCATAATCATACAAATACATTCTGAGAAAACAAAATGTCTTTATAACAGACAGTCAAACATGTATTAAAGTAAAAATAATCTAGAATGCAATTTGGAATAAAAGACATTAGGTAAGCAGATTTCCTTACTCTAGAAGGCCCTTGTTTTAATCGGCCACCTTCCCTTATGGTTACTCCAGGTGCAACTTCCATGGTCTCAATCTGTTGATACAAAATGATAACATATCTAACACCACATTATCTCTATATGATAACATAGCTAACACCACATTAACTCTATACAATAACATGGCTAATAACACAAAATATACAATTTTCTTGTTTTTGTGCTTCTTTTTACTAAAATATTACAAAATTAAGATGATAATGTGCACTAATTATCATAGAATGGTAGCTACATTTGAATAATCATAGCCAAATGACATTTATATCATACCTATTAAACATGTGTATAATTATACAACAACATACCATAGGTGGTGGTAACGGTGTTTTAGCTGGTAGCTGATTGGAGTTTGATTCTTTCACTGAAATAAAGCAACCATCAGTTCATTATCTTCATCTGAAAACTATCATATTGAATTTTCTGTTCTTTTTATGATAAGGTTTATACAGAATTTTCAAATTACAAAGGTATCTACAGAAAATTTAGCATTTAATCTACATACCGGTATTCCCATTAAGATACAATAAACTCAACTGAATAATATGTTGCTAAAAGCTGAAATACATTAAATATTTTAACATATTTATGTCATTAATGAAACCATGGCCGTAAATCACTGACGCCACCTGTTTTTGAATATGCATTAATATTGAGCGAATGATACATGTATCTGATGTGGCATTCGGTAGCGCATGTATTTAAAACTAGGTTTTATTCAACATAATTTGTTTTGTTTTTTTTATTTGGCGATTTTGTGCGATTCAGGGAAGATTAATTCATCCACAAATGTGAAGAAACATACAATCACAGCTAATTTGGACTTGTGAGGACCTTTCTTAATTATGGAAATGAGGAATTTCAAACAGCAAATCCATGATTTTGCCTAAGTGAAGCGCACATTTTAACCTTATTATATCAGTAATGACATCAAACAGTTGCTTTCAAAATATAACATAATGAAATATAGTTGTAACATTAACACAAACTTTGGTTTATGGCCGATATACTAGAAATGTTTGCATTTTCCAAAAAAAAAGGTGGAACCAATTCAAAGGAGGTGGAGCTTAGAACAGGAAGTGGCACCAATGTATATTTACATGTAATTTGCCAATACTGTTTTGATGGATTTAAATGTATGTCTTTGTAAATGATATGAAAAGAGAACATTATAAAATAGTTTTAACAACCATGTAAACTATTCTACACTAGTGATCACTTTCAACTTACCGCTGTCTGTCAATTCATCTTTATTGGTCTGTTTTCGTTTAGGTTTTGGGGCCACATATCGACCAGTCCTCATGGCGTCCAGCCGCGCCTGTGCTGCCTCCACTGCAGGGTCCACCACCTGGTAGTTGACCTTCACCCTGGATTGTCATTTCATAATTAATACACAGTTGAGTTAGATTAACACTGAAGATTTATTTTCAGGTTTATTAAACAGATTTTAGTAAGAAAAGACCACTTGGTTCAAAGTGGATCACCATTTTGTTAAAGTGACAAAAAAGTTACAGTCGTGCCTTTTTTATTTTCAAAGCAGAAAATATTATTTAAAACTTATCAGTCAAAACACTTATCTCCAGCTTAAAAGCTTTATTATCATGTATTTTCTTTCATAAATGCTGAAAAATTATGATATTTTACCTGTGTGAAGGTAGTTTTTCTGGGTTTAGTTTTATCACAGCTACCACATTGCCATAGTCATCATACTGCACGTCTTTGTTGCCAGGGGGCCGGCCTGATTGAACCTGGTTAGTGCAGAAGCAAAAAATGAGCCTTGCTCTGGAAAAACTGGGCTTAATGCATGAGCGTAAAGTGTCATCCTAGATTAGCCTTTCAACACTTTCCGCCTAAATTGGATTTTCGCTAATAAGCGACTTCCTATACACCAAAAATAAAATAAAGCGGAAAGTGTCGTCCCTGATTAGCCTGTGTGGACTGCACAGGCTTATCTGGGATGACACTTTACACACATGCATTTTAAGCCCAATTTTCCCAAAACAAGGCTGAAACGATAATGAAATGGTGATGCAGAGAGCTAGCTGTAGCTAAACTCAACTTCTAAACATACCATGATTATAGTGGACATTGGCAAATAGATCATAAAGGAGTTATATTGGAAAATAGCACCTTATTTAAATCACACACATTGGCAGAAAGCTCATAAATGACTTATTTTGGAAAATAGCACTGTGTTGCTCACCTAAATTTAATCACAAGCCTTATATAAATTTAATACCGTGTTCTGGAATGATGTAATATTATGACAATAGACTAAAACAGATGAGTTTTTTCTTAACGAAACACGCTTTATATTTTATTTGCATTAAGTCATATATTACACTTGTTACAGCTTGATTCTGTTGCTTACCTTAAGTATATTATGACATGAAGCCGGCATGGTAACAACGGGTACAAGGGAAGTTAGATGCCTCGGCATACTTGCAGCAATTTCTGCAGACAGCAGGGTCATCTCTGTCTGTTCTAGAGATTCTGTCAAATTGTTCGGCTGTGGGCGGAGTTTGCCTGTGTAAGGTTTAAACTTGCGTCTCTTCTTCTTTTCTGGTTCAGCCTTTTGAAATGTGAACAAGAAACATGGCAATGCCACGAAACCAGGTTTTCAACATATTAACTAAAGATTAATAATTTAATCCCAAGCTAGGTCTGTATGTATGCTACCTACAAACAAAATCATTGCAACTACATCCAATACAAATTTTTTGGAGTGAAAACAGTTTTTTTTTCTTTTTCAAGTGACCTTGACCTTTATCCAACATATCCAAAATGCCACCCCAGGCTAGGTCTGCATGTAAGCTACCGAGATAGGAAATTTCAAAACAATGCCCGCATAAAATCTCAAGCTATTGAGAGAAAACGGTTGTGCTATTTTTAGAAACAGTGACCTTGATCTTGACCCAACTGGTCCCAGATGGGATTCCCAGCTAGGTAAAACATGTAAGCTACCTACACCCAAAAAATCAACCATATGTCCATCCAAACTCATGTTTTGTTCTTTCTATTTTTACTAACAGTGACCTTGAACTTTACCCAACTGGCTCCAAAAGAACACCTTTCCTAGACCAGCATTTAAGCAACCTCCACACAAAATATAAGTGCAATACCTCCATCGAAACTCAAGTTTTCCAACAGAAACCATTTTATTTTATTTTTAGTAACATATACGGAAAAGCCATCTCAAGCTATGCCTACCTGTAAGTTACCTATACACAAAATGTAAATGCAAAATGTTGATACAAACTCAAGTTATTGAGTGAAAATTGTTTTTTTTTGTAACATTGACCTTGACCAACAAGCCCCAAATAAAAGCCAACGCTAGGTCTCCAGGCAAAGATTGATATATCCAAAGTTTCCTTAAGTTGAGTAAATGCAAACCAAAGTTATTGACCAGACATGCCTGCCACCATACCCCAATCTAATGACCAGAATGTTCAAGTGTGTTGCAAACATTGTAAATAAAATGAAAGGAAATATTTTAATGATAATTATTAACATAATTGCATTGCATTTAACACTATTATTAACAAGGCAAATGCTATGTTCATAAAATGAGAGAAACATTACCATTTTATAATTATAATTTGTATAACCTGTATGTTCTAGCACACTTTTTCCAAGAAATTATTTTTTATCTACATACTGATCTGATTCACATCCATTTACAAGTCAGATTAGGCAAACTGGCCATTTTATGGCTTCAAATTGACCAATTTGTCTGAAGAAAAATCTATTTGGCTACAACATTTTCTTCATATATATATACCTCAAAATAGTCAAAGAAAAAGAACATTGAAACTTGTCATATCATACAAACTTCTAGTCATATCAAACACACTCATGACACTGAAGTAACAAAGTGCACCTTTCGTTACCTTGGCTTTCTCCTCCCTTTCCCTGGCCTTGCGCAACTCTTCCTCTCTCGCCATGTCGGGCTCTGACACTTGATCCTCCAGTTCTGGCTCATCATTCACAACTACATTATCCCTGAATAGATAAAGCTTTCTTAAACAATATGCCAAGTGGACTTAATCTGCCTTTTGCCTATGACTTCAAATTAGGTTATTATTGCATTCACATTATTTTTCTTCACTTCATATGTTTGAAATGGTTAAAAAAACATGTACTATCATTGAGACAGAAAAATATTATCATTAACTTAACAATTCTTGGCTTGTAACAAACATCACCCTATACTCACAGCATGTTAAAATAGAGCATCTTTCAGTGTGAAACTGTTTTATCTTCTTAATGTTTCAATACCTGATACCATGGTTTCACATTTAACCATCAAAATACACTTTATAACGATATTTCATTAAGTTTATTAAAAATGGATGATAAATTAAAACAAATTAAAACAAGGGCTGTCACTGTAAGTACTGTAACCCGAAGTATTTTTTGACCCACAAGTCTGAAATTGACCTTCAAAGTTGAGGAAATCGAACAATCAGTTTTATTTATTTATTAAATACTCTGAATTTCCCCATAACTTCCTCTATCATTCTATGCAGTTTCATTTAAATGCATTCATTCCGTAATTAAGTTATGCACTACAAGGAATGTAAAATACTGATAACAGAGCTGTGGTAACTCAGGACTTCCTCTCTATGTCCTCAATCAATGTACCAAGTTTTGTTTTAATACTTTCAAATCAATACAAGGGAGTTATGCTTTTACAAGAATATTCATTTAAGGGCACTGACTCTATAAATCCTGACGAATAATGGTTCTTTTACTCTGAACTTTCCCTAATATAGCCCCTATCATTATATGAAGTTTAATTTGAAAGCCTTCATTAATTCTTATGTTATGTACCACACAATTAAAAGACCATAGAAAAAAATAATCCAATGGCAATAACTCCAAAACTACTGAAAAGAGTTGTGGTTCTTGAAATATGCAATTCCTCTCAATGTCCCACTCCTGCATCAATATACCAATCTTCATTTAAATACCTTCAATACTAAGAGATGTATGCCCTGCACAAGAAAACTTAACTAAAGGGCAATACATCCTGACAAAAAAAGGTATGGTTCTTGTACTCTGCACTTTGTCTAAATGACCTCTATCATTATACAAAGTTTAATTTAAATCCATTCATCCTAAGTTATGTTCCGCACAAGAAGCCGGACAGAATGTAGTTGGAAGGAAGGACAAACAATGTGATTACTATATGCCTAACTTTGGAGGCCTACAAAAATGTTTTGTTTTGTTCTTAAAAGCCATTGCTTGTCTTCCTAAGAAATTCGAAATTCTAAATGCATGCTCACTTTTCTTCCATCATTTGGTTTCCATCATCTTCCTCCTCTGCCACTTCTTCTGCCACTTCAGGAAGGATTTCAACAGCCTGATTGGGTAAGAATGTCTTTGGAACTGAACCCTGTGCCCAGCAGTCTGTCTCCGCTGGATCGGGCTCTAAACAAGCAAGAAAAAAGTCACAAGTAGATTGCAGAACAATTTGACATTTTGTTCAATATTCATTATTTGTCAGCCCAAGAAATTAAAGTCTGTGCTACAACTGAACACAAGAGAAGAGGTTACATTAGAAAATTTGCCATGCAAGAGAAAAAAATCAAATTGTATAGTTGTTTCAAATTCATACAAGACATGAAAAAAAAATGAAACTGTTGATGTTGCAAACCTTCATCCTGCATCCATCCTGGATCTGTTTCTTGTGACTTTTCGCCTTCATCCCGTTTCAAGAATCGCCACTGGCAAAATAGAAATCATATTTTTGCAAAACAGTGTGCATGAACATCAAATAACAGTCTCTGACTATTCATTTCATAATTTCTTTTCAAAAGTCTTGTAAAGGTACATTCTTTCAGTTTATAGAAAGATTATAAGCNCCAAGAAATTAAAGTCTGTGCTACAACTGAACACAAGAGAAGAGGTTACATTAGAAAATTCGCCATGCAAGAGAAAAAAATCAAATTGTATAGTTGTTTCAAATTCATACAAGACATTAAAAAAACAAATGAAACTGTTGATGTTGCAAACCTTCATCCTGCATCCATCCTGGATCTGTTTCTGGTGACTTTTCGCCTTCATCCCGTTTCAAGAATCGCCACTGGCAAAATAGAAATCATATTTTTGCAAAACAGTGTGCATGAACATCAAATAACAGTCTCTGACTATTCATTTCATAATTTCTTTTCAAAAGTCTTGTAAAGGTACATTCTTTCAGTTTATAGAAAGATTATAAGCTACAAAATTGCAGACAACTCCAGTATGTTTTTCTTGTGTTTTATGCTGTGTGCTGAAAGGGCTGAATACATATAGGTAAACAGTCACTTAATAAATTATGATTGTGAGATAAGTAGTTCCAATTTCCAATATTGATATGGCTTCGAATATTTAAAACATTGTTTTTATACATAATTTGGATAAAACAGAAGTCAACCCACACTATGTAAACAGTTCATTCAAGTGTAATTGGACAGTTAAGAGTTTAAACCTATTTATTTCAGCTTGATTGCATAGAAAGCCTTTGGCTTATCAGAAACGCTCTCGAGTCTGTTTCCTCGGACTAGAACCAGTACTTGGTGTCTTTGGGGGAGATCTTATGAAAGCTCCCACAGTGGGGATCGAACCCATGACCTCCCGATCACTAGGCAGACACCACATCCACTAAGCCAAGGCGACCTTATTGGACAGTTACTAAATAACCACATGAAAACGTGTTTTTACCTCAACAATTTTCAAGATGGCATCTTTGGCTTGAGACACAGTGAAAGGAATTAATTGACGTTGAATAAATAGTTCATAACATTTGTTGAGTGTTATCCCTATCAGATCATCAACGATGTCGTCGACAAAATCCTCAGCACCATCTCGATCGACCATCATGTTCCTGAAGGAAATCAGAAAAACAAACATTACAACAAAAAATTGTGTATTTTACATATATATGGCTATTGTTGACCAAATCGGAAAGTAAAATCATTAATGTTATTTAAGCAATGAATCTGAAAAATGTTTATATACCAATCATATTAAAGCAAACAAAAATGAACATAAAAAGAATAGTGAGCACAGTCAATTTATTTATTTTCTCTTAAAACATAGGTGGTATAAAAAAACAGCTATTTGCTGTTCGTTTTCAGGGTTTTTTCTAGCCATTTTGGGAAAAGGAGTCTGGTCAAATTGGGATTTTTTCAGTCGATAAAATGGCAAATTTGGGACTTTTTTTAGACAAAATGGACCAAATTTGGGATTTTTTTTTATCAACAAATATTGACTCATCAGGCCTTTTCCTGGCCATTTGGGGAAAAAATGCATTACGTGCAAAAGTTATAGTTAACAAATTTGTTAGATGTTAATCGAATAAATTGAGATATAATAATCAGAAGACATTTCTTTTGAAAATTGTGTTGTTTTTTTACAATTTTGGTTTGGGATCAGGTCCATTTGCTTTTGGATCGGGTCTGTTTTAAGGCCTATTTTAAATAGCAGAAAAACCCCTGTCTTTCATTTATTTAATACATTAACAATTTATGCTGAAGCAAGATATAATTCTTATTCTGAAAATTTCACAACCAGTGGGCGGAGGCCAAACTTTGCAAATGCATGTGATGTCATTTGTCAACTTGTCCAGATATAGTCATGATTTCCCAGATACTATGTACTTACCAGTCATGATCATTGAATTTCCCTGGAACTATTTCATGGGAGACGACCGGAGTCTGAGCCGCAGGCACCTTGCCTGCCTTCTCGGCTCGGGACTTTGATACCGTAGCTTTGGACATTGCAACCCTTCTAGCATAGTGATTGTATCATGATTCTGGAACTGAAAATAAAATATAAACATACATTTAGGCCGAAAGGGGAAAAAAACTAAATAACATGACTGACAGTATTCTCAAACATTTTGCATACATTTGTTTCAAAACATCAAATTAAAAAATAAGAAAAGCTATAAGAAAATCTTCACAGCAGGAATTATTTTTATATTTGTTCCATAACAAACAGTCGTATCAGTATAATCAAATGTTTAGTATTATATCTCTTGACACAGGTCTTTTAAAAAAAAGATAAAAGTTAAACATACAGCTTTTAACACTGATTTTTTTAACCGGAAGTCATTGTTTCTATGGAGTTGTTTACATCTCGATTTGATTAACGCAACCCGCGGAATTTATTTTTTAAGGGTTTATTTGTTTCAAAATTAATGTTTAAAAAAAATGTTTGGTTGCAATTCGAATTGTATATTTTATACAAACCCCAATTAAAGTTGCGTCTGTTAAAAAAATGTAGTATCCGTCACGTGATTCAATAAACAACATGGCGGACTGAACAAGTATTTTCAAAACCCAGAACGTTTAGTTATCAGAAAAGCAATTTTTCATTTGAAATCGCAACTGTTCAAAATAAGGTTTGTTTTTATTCTTTACAATTAATTGTTATTATTCAACAATAATAACCATACAAATTATTGATATTGGATTTTAAAAAAAAACGAAATGNTTATTGATATTGGATTTAAAAAAAAAAAACGAAATGTCAAGTGTTTGATTCGAGGTTCAACTTCAGTAGCTAGTCCAAATAATTAGACGTAAGCTACCCCGCTTATATATCGACCTCATATTTATAGGAGTACTTCAGTAGCCTGCAACCCGGTAGAGTCGCGGTTCATTTGCGTTTCGAATCAATCTTCATATATCAAATAAGTGATTTAAAAGACAAAAATCTCTGACTTACAGTACAGCCCACGCGGAACCAGCAAAGTCCGCGGCTACGCCGCGGCTACGCCGCGGCCAGTAATTTTAGTACTCGACGGAATCACGCGGCGTATCGGCGAGTCACGCGGCATCGATCCGCGTTACCTCGCGTACTTTCGCGGAATAAATCCTCCGCATACGTTCGCGGCGGATCGAGTGCAAAAATATACACCTAGATCTACATGTACATTTGTGTATCGCAGAAACCTAGATTTACGCTGAAGCAATTACATTTGTCGGTGTTTAATTGCTTTTAATTGATTCTTTGATTTAACTAATTAAAAACTTAAAGTAGTTGCAGTTTCACAGTTTGCTATTTTGAGTATTTTTTTCGGATAAATGAATGCAACACTGTGTGGAGCAATTACATTTGTCGGTTTTTTAATTGCTTTCGCGGGAGGGCTTTTGTTTGCAGTTGCAGATTCACA
This sequence comes from Dreissena rostriformis, assembly GCA_007657795.1. Taxonomy (NCBI): domain Eukaryota; kingdom Metazoa; phylum Mollusca; class Bivalvia; order Myida; family Dreissenidae; genus Dreissena; species Dreissena rostriformis. Next base: position 26,319 of record VMBQ01003881.1, read on the forward strand.
GTTTTCTATGTTGATATTTATTATTATGCATTTAAATATTGACTGCAAGAAATGCAATTGAAACATTACAGTCAAAGATAAATTAAATAAGTAATTCAGACAATTAAGTAACATGCAAACGCACCGTTAATTGTTAACAGAATTTCACTTTCATTTTCGCAAGGTTTTCAGGAAGTCCCCGGGAAGCACGTTTTTTGCATGGATGTGTGTATGACGCGATTAAACGATGCTCTGTATCGTATTGCATTCAATCTAAATTAAATCATTTCATTTTATGTTTTAATATAATGTTATTATTATAACATTAAATTTAAAATTGGATTATCGGATATATATGCACATTAGTAAAGCGGTATGTATATAGTTTCTTCTTTCAAGTTCACACCCCTGAAAAAACAATACACACAATGGGTATAATTTTCGGATTAATGAATGCAGCACTGTGTGAAACAATAACGTTTTTTCATGGGAGGCTTTTTGTCCGCCCCATATGAAAATGCTGGGAGGGTTTTGTCCGGGAGGGGTTATGTCCGTATTCCGTGGTTATCGCTTCTACACACTATGTAGCGTTTATTTGTTACAATGTATTAACATATATTTATTTCCGTTTCAGTGTTTGGCTGTTTTATTCAAGCAGTGTTACAAGGAGGATCGAGTGAAAAGATATACACCTACATTAAATTTGCGTAGCGTAGAAACCTAGATTTACGCTACTTTCATAGTTATTATTTTCACGTTTTAATAAGCGGATGATTTTTATAGGATGCTTTATAAACTATTTATATAATACCACGTCCTCAAATATATCGATATTTATTCGCAATGAAGTCTGTACATTTGAAAATTATAAATTGTCTTGTTACCGCTTCTACACACGATGTAGCGCGTATTTGTTACAATGTATTAACATAGTTTTATTTCCGTTTCAGTGTTTGGCTGTTTTATTCAATCAGTGTTACAAACACAAAC
>VMBQ01003881.1:37264-91211 GCA_007657795.1 Dreissena rostriformis
CACTACTCACATTTTCCATTCGACTCGCTGTATACCGCAGGTAGATTTTAATCGATAACGCAGCCTATTACACCGTAATGCCTTCTTCTGATTGGTTGAAATTTAAATGTTTCATAACATGGCGAGAGGTCAGTGATTGTATTGCGATTAAAGCAGAAGTTTAACTGAAACAAATTATGCCTTTTAACTTCAATTCGACGATATTTGAGGTAAAAATGGACTTCTTAACTAAAACTTTATGAGTTGGTAATGTTATTTTGCAATTTTAAGCATATTGATGAAAATTTAAACTTTCTGGTTTCCACCACGTAACTGGTCCTTGGGCGATAAGACGTTCCAAAGAATTTAGCCCGTATAAAAAGTATCTCTAAATTCTTGGCAATGTCTTATAAATAAGACTAACTACCAGTCCAGAGGTCGTGGGCTTAATCCCCCTGCCCATTGGAGCTCCGTATTTTTAGTATTACTATGAGCACGATTATTTAGAACGAGCAATGTTCACAATTACTCAATGTTATGTGTCATTAAATAGCCGGAATATCAAATATATCTCTGCATTTAGGAATGAAGGCAAAGCGTAACCTAACCTAATCTTTGCTATGTGTTTAAATATTTTTATTTTTTTCATGGGATGAGCCTGTGACATCTAACCCAAAAAAAGGCTGTATTCATGAATTTTCTTGAAGTACTAGATCTAATTTAAGAGATTTTTCAACAAAAACAAGCTTAAGTAATTAAAAGTGACCACACATTCCTTCAACTTAATTTTAACAGCAAAAATGCAATTTATGTATCAATATTTATCACAGTTTTTAAAAGACGTATTTAAAATAACACTCTGTATATATGACCAGTCACTTTGCATAAAGCCTTAAAGGAATTTTTATTAAGCCAATACAATTAAAGTTGTGCTTGATTTTAAATTATATTTGGCTTTGTGCTGCACATTAAACCAACATCTACTTCACAGTAAAATACGGGATTCCTCTCCGAAACCCCTTTTGTTATGCCATACAGGCAATATCACTTCAGATGTTTTGAAGTAACATATATTCCATATCAGTACAGATCTCTTTGCAATGCCATAATTGCCACATCAGAACATACCATAACTTTTTTTTCAATAACATCCATGCCATATCATTGAAGTTTCAAATACACCATATGAATGCTGGACAAAAACCCTCCCGGACAAAAACCCTATCGTCAGTTCTATAGGGGCCGGACAATACGGACAAAAGCCCTCCCGTGAAATCTGAGCCACAAATTTAAGTACCAACAATTATTTATATATTTTTAATCCGGGAAGCACTTTTTTTGCATGAATGCGCGTATGCCGCGATTAAACGTTGCTCTGTATCGTATTGCATTCAATCTAAATTTAAATTCACTTGTCTATAAATGGCCTCATTTTATGTTTTAGTTGATGTTGTTAGTATATTGGATTATCAGATATATATGCACATTAGAAAAGCGGTATGTATACAGTAAATAGATACTAATTGTTTTCTTTCAATTTCACACCCCTGAAAACACAATGCTCACAATTGGTAAATTTTTCCTATTAATGAATGCAACACTGTGTGAAACAATTAAATTTGTCGGTGTTTAATTGCTTTCACGGGAGGGCTTTTGTCCCCCCCTTTTTTCATGGGAGGGTTTTTGTCCGCCCCCATTTCTTCATGGGAGGGTTTTTGTCCCCCCCCCCCCCTCCACTATGAAAATGACGGGAGGGTTTTTGTCCAGGAGGTTTTTTTCTCTCCGTATTCCACGCTCTATACCTGTGTTTGTCCTAGATCATAGAGCGGATCATGGTCAAGGGGGGCAAACTGAGGTGTTGTATACTAGCTGCTATGCACCAGGCACTAAACCTTGGTTGTCTCTGGAATATCTGTATACATGTATCTCCACTGTAACAGTACCCCATAACATAACTAACAGGTCTTCCAAGGGCAATTGGCATTAGAAATAATCAAGGACCTCTCATTAAAAAATGTAGTACACACACTTTAGATCACTGTCACTTATTTGCAGAAAAGAACTGTTATGTACAAGTGAACTTCACATAGGTATTATGTTGATGTTAATTTTAGGTAGAGTGAACATGGAGCTTCCAGCTTCTAACTCAGACTACAGAGAGCAATCCTACTGGGATGAGAGGTACACATCGGAGGACAGTTATGATTGGTTCTCCGGCTACACATCATTCAAGCATCTCCTGCAGGCAGATATACAGGCACACCACCGAATCCTCACCCTTGGTGTGTAAGCATGATGTTTACATCTTTCAAAAACTTATACTATTTTAAAATGAATCTGAATGGAATGATTTTATGAAACCAGAATATCGTTTTGCGTTTTGATTTTCTTTCAGTAAATATATGTAGCGTAAAGATATTCTTACCTTTAATTAATATTACTCAAATTTGTTCAAAGATGATTCCATTTTAATAATAAATATTAATTCTTAAAGGATGCGGAAACAGCCCAATGAGTGCTGAGATGTACAAAGACGGGTTTGTTTACATTGTGAACACTGATTTCTCTTCTATTGTCATTGACAAGATGAGCAAGAAGCACTCGGATATGAGTGAAATGAGCTGGCAAGTGATGGACATGTGCAATATAGAGTTTCCAGAGGCCAGTTTTGACATTGTGCTGGAGAAGGGAACTATAGATGCTTTAATGGTTCAGGAAAGAGATCCGTGGAATGTGTCTGAAGAAACCTGCCTAAAAATTGACAGTATTTTAAAGCAGGTAATGTTTATTGTTAATTTAATGTGTGTTTGTTTAATTATCCCCATGCTTTTTGAAAAGCGTGGGGATATTGTGGTTATTTCGCCGTCCATCTGTCCGTCCGTCCGTCATGGCCACTATCTCCTCCTACACTATAAGCACAAGAACCTTGAAACTTAAACACATGGTAGCTACATGTATGAGCATATGTGCGACCTTCACTATTTGGAATTTTGATCTGACCCCTGGGTCAAAAGATATGGGGGTTGGGGTGGGGCCGGGTCACAGATTTTCACTCATTTTTTAATGTTATTTTACATTAACTTCTTCATTTCTACACTGATTTACTTCAAATTGATACTGAACATCTCTTATGACAATACGGTCAATCTCAACCATGCATGGCCCCATTCCCAACCCTGGGGCGCTCCGCCCACATAGGCCACACCCACCCAAAATTGCATTTTACTATAATTTCTTCATTTCTACACTGTTTCACTTCAAATTGATACTGAACCTCTCTTATGACAATACGGTCAATCTCAACTATGCATGGCCCCATTACCAACCCTGGGGCCCCGCCCACATAGACCAAACCCACCCACAATTGCCTTTTACTATAATTTCTTCATTTCTACACCGATTCACTTCAAATTGATACTGAACTTCTCTTATGACAATACGGTCAATCTCAACTATGCATGGCCCCATTACCAACCCTGGGGCGCCCCGCCCACATAGGCCACACCCACCCAAAATTGCCTTTTACTATAATTTCTTCATTTCTACACCGATTCACTTCAAATTGATACTGAACTTCTCTTATGACAATACGGTCAATCTCAACTATGCATGGCCCCATTACCAACCCTGGGGCGCCCCGCCCACATAGGCCACACCCACCCAAAATTGCCTTTTACTATAATTTCTTCATTTCTACACCGATTCACTTCAAATTGATACTGAACTTCTCTTATGACAATACGGTCAATCTCAACTATGCATGGCCCCATTACCAACCCTGGGGCGCCCCGCCCACATAGGCCACACCCACCCAAAATTGCCTTTTACTATAATTTCTTCATTTCTACACCGATTCACTTCAAATTGATACTGAACTTCTCTTATGACAATACGGTCAATCTCAACTATGCATGGCCCCATTACCAACCCTGGGGCGCCCCGCCCACATAGGCCACACCCACCCAAAATTGCCTTTTACTATAATTTCTTCATTTCTACACCGATTCACTTCAAATTGATACTGAACTTCTCTTATGACAATACGGTCAATCTCAACTATGCATGGCCCCATTACCAACCCTGGGGCGCCCCGCCCACATAGGCCACACCCACCCAAAATTGCCTTTTACTATAATTTCTTCATTTCTACACCGATTCACTTCAAATTGATACTGAACTTCTCTTATGACAATACGGTCAATCTCAACTATGCATGGCCCCATTACCAACCCTGGGGCGCCCCGCCCACATAGGCCACACCCACCCAAAATTGCCTTTTACTATAATTTCTTCATTTCTACACCGATTCACTTCAAATTGATACTGAACTTCTCTTATGACAATACGGTCAATCTCAACTATGCATGGCCCCATTACCAACCCTGGGGCGCCCCGCCCACATAGGCCACACCCACCCAAAATTGCCTTTTACTATAATTTCTTCATTTCTACACCGATTCACTTCAAATTGATACTGAACTTCTCTTATGACAATACGGTCAATCTCAACTATGCATGGCCCCATTACCAACCCTGGGGCGCCCCGCCCACATAGGCCACACCCACCCAAAATTGCCTTTTACTATAATTTCTTCATTTCTACACCGATTCACTTCAAATTGATACTGAACTTCTCTTATGACAATACGGTCAATCTCAACTATGCATGGCCCCATTACCAACCCTGGGGCGCCCCGCCCACATAGGCCACACCCACCCAAAATTGCCTTTACTATAACTTCTTCATTTCTACACCAATTCACTTCTAATTGATACTGAACTTCTCTATGACAATACGGTCAATCTCGACTATGCATGGCCCCATTACCAACCCTGGGGCACACCTAGGTCAAAAATTCGGCGTGGAGATACGCGTCGGCCTCTGCCGCGCCATTTCTAGTTAAAAATGTATTAAAAGAACTACATTTTTTTTTTCACATGTACAAAATATATTCAATCATCAAAATAATAATTCTGGTATAGCAAGTCTTAAATTGTATTGAACCGTATATGGTATAACAAAGTCATATAGTATACACATCAAAGAAACTTATTAATACAATTATTAGTTTGAATGTTACATGTCTATAATATATAAAATCAAACATATGAGCAAAATTTAGCCAGTGTAGGACTGACAGACATGTGCTTATTTGGACCACTGCATTGTTCTTGTATCATGGACATAGAGGGAGTTTTACTAAATACATACCTACCTCTAGTTATTGTATTTACAGATAGTAAGAAGCTGAACATGAATTTTAACTTAGACATGGGGCTTAATGCAGTCCACACAGGCTAATCTGGGATGACACTTTCCGCGATTATGGTATTTTCTTTTAAAGAAAGTCTCAGCTTAGCAAAAAATTGAGTTTATGCGGAAAGTGTTGTCCCTGATAAGCTTGTTCTTAAGCCCCATATTCGCAGAGCGAGGCTCATTAACATTATAGATTAATAAAAATGTATATTTCACTCTTTTCAGGTGAGTCATGTATTAAAGCCAGGAGGAAAGTTCATCTCCATCACTTTTTCCCAGCCCCATTTCCGGAAGCCCCTGTATGCACGCTCCAAGTACGACTGGGATGTGCAAGTCTCAACAGTTGGTGATGCCTTTCATTTCTTCTATATGGTCATGGAAAAAGGGAGAGAACTCAGTGAAAAAGATAAACTGAAGGAAGTTGAAATTGAGAGGCGGAAACTATGTGATGTTTCGTTTGACAACACACCAACTGTATACATGACTGAGGACACAGAAGATTTTGCTCTAGGAATTGAGCTTTAGCATTAAAATTGTTAATATATGTGCTAATAAATGTTATAATTATTTGTTAGGGTGCTCAGTCAGCATATTACTCACTTTCTGCTAATATTTTTAGACATTATTAATTTTTTTGAATGCACACATGTTAATTTTTACGATTAAGACCAAGATATTTAATTGTAAATATGAAATTTAATTGTTTGCATATGTTCAACATTTGGCAAAACTTAGGTCTGCCATATCCAAATTTAACCTGTCATTAATTTAATAATAACCATTAATCGTTGGCATGCATTCCATCTATGAATATAACGTGTTGAAGTGTTTTACCAAATTTACATTGAGTGCAAATTATAAAGATATTGCGAAATGTTTTCTTTTAATTTCTTCTTTTTCCAGTGACATTAGGCTTTTATGCAAGTCCCATTCATGTATGAATTTAACGTACTCAACATAAATTCAACATGTTATGTCTGTTTTTGTGTTGTGCCACCATGATTTAATAAGTATTTTTGTAAAAGCCAAACATATGGCAATGCAATTCATCTGTAGGATCTTATACACTTATCAAAGGTAAGTAGGCACCAATGTGACATGGTATTTTCTTCATTTATAAGAATTTCAGCGTTGTGATGCAGGTGAAGGAATGTCATATAACCATGCGCAATTGTAATAAAATATTTTAAATACTAAATGTTTCAGATTTTTTTTTATTTTTTACTTATTTTCTAGTCCATTTCACAGACATATCCGTTCAAGAGTAGTGAATATATAAACATTTAAGCAAAAAGTACTAGTCTGTTAAAAATATATTGTCATGTAAGAATAGACGCCATTTACATAATCATCACCCGTTCGTCGATTAACCAAAGTAAAGAAAAACATGACGGGCTATTTTTTTTTGTACCACTGTTGTTTTTTTTTGTTTTTTAAAACTCGTTTATTCAATTTGAGACATTTTAAAATATCGGTCATTATAAAATCATATACATGTATTGTTGTTGCAACGCACTGTTGCATACCACTCGGAATGGTAAATATTTGGGATAAATGTTATGCTTTTATCAAAGACTTGTCATGAAAAAAAGTAGAAATGAAATTAATTATGTAATAAAGGCATTGATGATTTATATTCTGTAGTGTTGCATGACTTGGTCTGAGTTTCAGCCATTTTGCTGTCTATCGATATATCTGCTTTATGTGTTGTGTAAATGCACCGAAATCACTTATTGACCGTTTGAGCGCTGGAACCGGATTTTGAAGGCCTTTGCAAACAGTTTGGATCCAGATGAGACGCCACAGAACGTGGCGTCTCATCAGGATCCAAACTGTTTGCTTTTCTGATAGTATTCTTTGAAAAAAAGTCGAAGAAAATGCTAATTTTAGAAATTTAGCAGACGACAAATTTCCCAGCATGCAAAGGGTTAATGTTATTTTCGTGAGTAAAAAGAGTCTAAAGTTGATAAAAACTGAACTTTTATGGGGATAAAGTCCAGACCTTTTTCCAATGATCGATTGATTAATACCAAACTATATAAACTTTTTATATAAATAATTGCATAAACCAGATATCATTTCAGAAAACTAATGTAAAAACCGATAGAACACGTCAGCTAAACATGCTACTACTGCCCTGGATCAGTCCAATCCTTATAAGAAATCGTTAACCAAAGTTGTGCAATCAAATATTTTAAATTTCGAAAACATATTTTAGAGGCCGCTTCTATTAAATTTAGCTAAGTGAAAATGACAAAACTATTTAAGATCATAGTTTCTCAAGTCCTTACTGATCGACGAAATCCAAAAAGCCTTTAAGTCTTAAAATTAAGGTTTTTACTGTTTTAAGCAACTATTAGTCACAAGCGGAGCTCCAGTTTCAGATTCGGCATGAAATGGAACACACCTGGACAGACCAGTTGCCTATACTTGATACTGGAAGAACCATTGCACAAACGTGTCCGAAATTATAAATCACTGCAAACAGCAGCGTAGTGACATAGTATTTACTTACAGAGAATTTGTAAATGATCTTTATAAACGTATAACTAGTATACACATTGGAGGACACAGTATGTTCAAACAAGTTAATTTTGTTATAACAATAGTTTTACACAACTATAACACAAAATCAAAATCAAACCTTTCGTTGAATAATATATTCATTTTTCGCGCAGTTTGGTCTTTATCAGTTTTTAGTTTGAACTTTATCCTCCCATTCTGTAAAGAAATATCGCCTTTATCCATATATGGGCACACAATTCCAATAAATAATTGTTATTAACAAAGAAGACCATGCGGTATCGAAATATAATCATTTGAATGAGCTTTCAGATAGTTTATACCATTATTTTGGGACATTTTACTTCAAAACCTGTCATTATAGAGGACGAAAATCATTCAGTTAGTATCATTGAAATGTAAGACAAAAGATGTTTCGTTGTTTCCCCTTTTCATCTTTTCTGATCAATATCTGGCGCTTACCCGATCATTAGACAGTTAGCGATGTTGTAATTTGCACCGCACTGAGGGATCAACCGCACTTCATTCAATGAATACTGGTGTCAACCTGACTTTTGTATTGCACACCATACAGCATTTGATGTTTGGTGTTAGCGACCATAACATAATGGTTGGTGGCAAAAGTGCAGCATCTTCATCCTCCTTCCCTTTCTCTTTCACCTTATCACCCCTTTCATCATAGCAGCATCAGAAACACAATCATCATTTCCATCCTCACAAATACCGCCATGATTAGCATCACGGTTACCATCGTAAATATTATATATACGATACTAATAATCATAATTATCAGCATACGTATCATGTGTCTACACTCAGACGTATATTCACGCATATGCAATATATATTATTATACATGAACTTAAAATATTGATTTTGAACTACCAGAAAATTAATGTTCTTTGTTACATATCGAGTTCAGCGTTTGTGTGGACTGCAGTTTTGGATCTAAGTCGTCGAGTTCGCCATAAAGTACAAAACTGGAGACCTCAACGTCTGATGGAGAAAGCTATAATTTCAGTTGTTATTAATTCAATAATCGGCTCATTTCTTTGTTGTTCTGAAACGCAATTCTACGTTATTCGGCATTTAAGATGCCTTCAAAGCATTAATGTAATTATTATTAGGAAAGTCATTAAAACCGTAATTGAAAATATATTCCCGCGCGACCGTCTTAATGGACCATCATTTAATCTGGTCGCAGAGAGCTTACAAGAGAATGTTAAGGATATTAGGCTAATTAAACAGTAAACAACACTAGAGCACGGCGATATTTAATCTTGATCAATAATGCAAGGCAGCGACTCCTGACATTCCCCGCCCCGCCATAGCTCGGATCGCCTGAATGCCAGCGCGAGAGTGGAGACCGTTTTGGTCAGTGATTAACCGAACTATTAGCGTCCCTGCTCCCAGCGGAAATGCCCCGTGCACGTGAAACGGGATAGTGACCGGTGATTAATGGAGAATGGAGGCGCGACGAGCGCCAAATGTCACGCGTGTTATTTGTGGCGTGTTCTGAGAAAACTGGGCATAATCCATGTGCGTAAAGTGTCGTCCCAGATTAGCCTGTGCAGTCCGCACAGGCTAATCAGGGACGACACACTCCGCCTAAATTGGATTTTTGCTAAGAAGAGACTTCATTTAAACGAAAAATGTCATACAAGCGGAAAGTGTCGTCCCTGATTAGCCTGTGCGGACTGCACAGGCTAATCTGGGACGTCACTTTACGCACATGCATTATGTCCAGTTTTCTCAGAACACGACACATTTGTGTTCATTATGTAAATGTGGTGGCGGCTTTTACAGTTATGTCTACATGTTAATATTTACAGGGATTTTCATTGAATGCATTTATTTTTAAGAGTACTGTTTCTGTTATTAAAGTATGCTTATATCATACACATAAATGTATGTAAACATGTTTAAGTTGACATTAAAACTGTGATGATAAATCAACTACTGAGTATATATATTATCAGGACAAAAGTGCATTTGATATATATTAACATGGGTTTATTATGCTAAATGTGTAAATGCCACGATATGACCGCGATCTTTTATTACTTGAGTAAGATTAAACTGTAAAGGCGTTTTCTCCTCTTATCAGACGTTTTACAGCACTTTGTTGTCTGTTACGCTGTCCGTTCTCGTAATGCAAATGTTTTACAATGGAGGGCAGACCGCTCCGCAGTTTCTCGGAACATTCCTGGGAAGACGGCCGCTAATCGAGTTACGCCGCTATATAATAAACAATAATCCGCCATGTAAATTTAATAAAACACATTCATAAAGAATAAATAAGCCTCACCCGGCTATAGAAAAACAGACATTCGATTAGATATACGAAATTAAGTATATTAACTTCAATTAGGGGGAACTGTGTTCATCTCAACTTGCAATTATGCTGATTCGACTTGACAGGCGATTTGTCGTTGCGCGCAAATTTTATGGAATTATGTTGAATAACTTGGGCAGATGTATTTTCTCAAAAGCAGTAGATTTCCTCGAATATATCGATCTCAGATCCCTAGGCTGTTTTTGAATATTTCTTTATTGGATTATATCGTTATAAATATTATAATGGTGGAGGAGACTATGCTAAAAAGCTCGGCTCAAGCGACGAAACTGACGTTAAAATGGCTTATGATATAACACTGTTGAATTTTAATTATCCTTCTTGGGTAGAACAAATACCTCTATTGCATGTTTAATGAAATATACGCCTATGGTTGGAAAGCTTCATCCGTCGTGCGGTTTCAGGTGTTTTTCTGCAATATTCACATGTTTTCGTATATATTTATGCTCTCGGGGCGGCATGTAGTCGTCGCTTTGTCCGCCCGTCCTTTTTCCGTGTTTGTTCTATTTCTCAGCGGTTATCGTCTACAATAAAATGCACATGAAGCTGTATTGCCGAATGTTAGTGTGCAGTGAACTAAATAAATTTCGATTCAATTCATGTATTTCCGAATAATGGGATTTTGAATATTTGGTATCAGCTTTAAGTCCGTCATTCTATTCTTGTCCGATGGATACATCTTTGCAACGGGTTGTCTGAATTCGACCAAACTTCGTGAGAAGTTTCATTACCAAGAACTACCTGCACTGTACCGAGTTTGTTCATATGTGCTGTTCAGTGATTGTTCTAAGTTTAATTACCAAGAAGGGTCTGCACTGTACCAAGTTTGTCAATATGTTCTGTTCAGTGATTGTTCTAAGTTTCTTTAACAAGAAGGGCCTGCACTGTACCAAGTTTGTCCATATGTTCTGTTCAGTGATTGTTCTAAGTTTCATTACCAAGAAGGGTCTGCACTGTAGCAAGTACTTGTATGTCCCTATGTTCTGTTCAGTGAGTGTTCTAAGATTCATTACCATGAAGGGTCTGCATTGTACCAAGTTTGTCCATATGTTCTGTTCAGTGGTTGTTCTAAGTTTCATTACCAAGAAGGGTCTGCACTGTACCAAGTACTAGTATGTACCTATGTTTTGTTCAGTGATTGTTCTAAGTTTTATTACCAAGAAGGGTCTGCACTGTACCAAGTTTGTCCCTATGTTCTGTAAGTGATTGTTCTAAGTTTCATTACCAAGAAGGGTCTGCACTGTACCAAGTACTAGTATGTCCCTATGTTCTGTTCAGTGATTGTTCCAAGTTTCATTACCAAGAAGAGTCTGCATTGTACCAAGTAATAGTGTGCCCCTATGTTTTGTTCAGTGATTGTTCTAAGTTTCATTACAATGAAGGGTCTGCACTGTACCGAGGTTGTCCCTATGTTATCTTCTGCGATTGTTCTTAGTTTCATTACCAGGAAGGGTCTGCACTGTACCAAGTACTAGTGTGTCCCTATGTTTTGTTCAGTGATTTTTATAAGTTTCATTACCAGGAAGGGTCTGCACAGTAGCAAGTACTAGTATGTACCTGTGTTATGTTCTGCGATTGTTCTAAGTTTCATTACCAGGAAGGGTCTGCACTGTACCAAGTACTAGTGTGTCCCTATGTTTTGTTCAGTGATTGTTCTAAGTTTCATTACCAGGAAGGGTCTGCACAGTAGCAAGTACTAGTATGTACCTGTGTTATATTCTGCGATTGTTCTAAGTTTCATTACCAGGAAGGGTCTGCACTGTACCAAGTGCTTGTATGTCCCTATGTTCTGTTCAGTGAGTGTTCTAAGATTCATTACCATGAAGGGTCTGCATTGTACCAAGTGTGTCCATATGTTCTGTTCAGTGGTTGTTCTAAATTTCATTACCAAGAATGGTCTGCACTGTACCAAGTACTAGTGTGTCCCTATGTTTTGTTCAGTGATTGTTCTAAGTTTTATTACCAGGAAGGGTCTGCACAGTAGCAAGTACTAGTATGTACCTGTGTTATGTTCTGCGATTGTTCTAAGATTCATTACCGAGAAGGGTCTGCACTGTACCAAGTACTAGTATGTTCCTATGTTCTGTTCCGTCATTGTTCTTCGGTTCATTACCAAGAAGGGTCTGCACTATACCGAGTATGTCAATATGTTATGTTGAGTGATTGTTCTAAGTTTCATTCCCAAAGATGGTATGCACTTTTCCAAGAACTAGTAGGTCCTGGCGACAGTCCATACATAAAGGCATCGACGCCGCTGAGACAAGCAGATACGAACAGGCAACACGAAAGGGAAGCATGAGAAAAGCGCGCCACCCTTTCCCCCGACTACAAGCCCTTGTGTGCGCAATGTGTAACAAAGACTGCCACTCACACATCGGCCTGCTAATCCACAAAGCCCCCCCCCCCCGAAGTGACTAACACAAGAGCGCATTGACATAGTCTCCCGAGACTCAGCTCTGCCAACCAGTATGCCCCAATGTTCTGTTCAGTGATTGTTCTAAGATTCATAACCAAAAAGGGTCTGCACTGTACCAAGTTTGTCCCTATGTTCTGTTCAGTGATTGTTCTTAGATTCATTACCAAAAAGGGTCTGCACTTCACCGAGTACTAGTATGTCCCTATGCTATGTTCAGTGATTGTTCTTAGTTCCATTACCAACAAAGGTCTTCACTGTACCAAGTGTATCCTTATGTTCTGTTCCGTGAAGTTCATTACCAAGAAGGGTCTGCACTGTACCAAGTATTATCAAATATGCGTTTGGTGCATTTTTATTGGTCAATCGTTTTCAAATCCTACCACTGGCCAGAATACACTTGCTTTTTGGATATGTATTCACAAATGAGTTGTATAATATCTTATTTATTCTGTGTTAAGAGTACTAGTGTGCTTATTTATTTTATGGTTTCTATGTGTAAGGTTACAGATAGATCCATACGTGTTCTAAACGACAATAGCAGAGCGACTTGTATTAATTATATTCTAACGCAACTGGGGACTTAAATAAGATATACTATGAATTTAAAGGCAGTTCATATAATTTTACAATGTCGATCGGTGTTTCAATCATCTTCTCGCTCCCAAATAATAGAAGTTAACGTGATGTGCACTACTTGTCTCGATGTATTCTGCACGTTGCAGTGGGAGTAATGTCTCTTGAATTTTCTTAATTCGTTGGGCTTTTGCAATGTGCAACTCCTGCTACATTGGGCAAGCGATTTTTAGCAGGTTTATAGAATAATTATCTACAAGTATTACAGTGCATATTGTCAAGGTTCCGACGTTGCGTGTTTTTAAAGAGTTATTGTCCTTTCTTTGAAATGACATTTAAAAGCTTTTGTGCGCATCACCTCCTACATTTTCAGGGCGATATTCGTCAATTTTTTACTGTATAATTATCTGCGCGTGCTACAGCGTATATAATGGTTTGCTTGATTTGTATTGCCTATTGTTAAACATTACATATAGGCGCTTCTGTATCCAACTCCGCTTACATTTTGCATACGATTTTCTTCAAACTTTTACACATTATAATTATCACCAAGTGCAAATTTCAAGGGTTTGAGATTTCGTTTTTAAGGAGTTATTGACCTCAAATAACCTAAACGAACAAAAGGGCCAACATGGTCCTATGTCTACGCCCGCCTGTGTAATGGGCTTGGTCAGTCTCAAACCCAGGGTCATGATTTGAAAATCTTAGGACAACAATCTGATGTCACAAACCACATAACAAAGACGTTTGCTTTGTTGTTTCATAGATGATTTTAAGTCAGTTTGCTATAAAGTTAAATATCGAACATTTCACACTCAAAACCCGAGACACGGCTAATTTCGACCCTTAGGGCATGATTTGATCAAACTTATTAGAGGACCACTACACGATGTCATACCAAATATTCCACCTAAAACCATTTCCGTTTCAACGAAGAAGATTTCTTGAGTTTTAAGCTATATTAGTCTATATAAATCACCTTTGACCCTTGTGCCGTGGCAGTTTTGACTCCTGGGAGCATGATTCGACCAAACTTAGGACCACTTTTGGATGTTACACACCAAATATTAAACCTCGGACCCTTCCGGTTTTACAGAACACGATTTTCAAATTTTAATTTTTAAAGTCTATTTTAGGCCTGGTGACATAATATTCAGCGGACAGGAACGATTCGAACAACTTTCATTCCTCTGAAGTTTCATGAAAATCCGCCAAACGGTAAAGGAGGGTATAGAAGGTGATGCCGTTTGAAGCAAATTGTTGACGACACACGATACGCGTCACATGGCACTGGGCGAAAAACCGAAGAGCCACCTAAAACAACAGCTCAACATGAACACTTCGTGCTCAGGTGAGTTAACAAGCACCAGTTTGTGATTCTTAGATAAATTTTACTAAACGTTTTTCATTTATTTTATATCTACATATATACTAAGTCATGTTTCAGGAATATTATTATTTTCATAATTTTGTTAAGAGATCATTGAATCTAGGTAACTTTACCTGTTTAAAAAGCTGTTTGCTATATGCATACATGTATTTTAAAGCAATCACGGGCACATAAATCATTGAATTGTTTAGAGTTTTCTACAACTTAAAAGTGCATGATGTTACATCGGACAGTCATCTGACCAAAAAAACAACGACGTAGACTACAAAAATCAATTATGCTTAAAAAAGGAAATAGCGGTATTTGTATTTGTATTTTTTTAATCGTGCATCGTCATATTTGGTTCCAATCAAAGCGCGATAAGGTATTATTCATTACACAATGTTTATTATCCTACACGCACCGAACGGAGATGCTTTCGGTTTATTGACAGAAGACCGCATGTTCTAGGCATTGTCATACTTCCGATAGCAGGAAGTTTCCTCCCATATTTGCGCGTGCAACGTTTCCGATTGGTTCAAATGTTTCCTATGGCGACGGAAGCACCAGTAGCTGTTTTCTGCCTATTATCAACGGCGGTTGTCGCTGCCTACCGTCACATGCGCGGCTCATAATTACGCATTATGTGGGGACAACTGAATAATCGGACAATCTGTGATCGAATACAATGCTCGTTATCGTCGAAAAATTATCATAGAGCACTGTCCCTCGTATCAGGAACTTGGTTCGGATGCCTTACAAATTACCGCGGAAATCCAATTAGTAACGATGATTTTTAGTTTTATGTTCAAAGACGTGCATGCCCAGTGTCGCTCTGTTGTTTCTTCGGAGAGGCGAGAGAAAGTCTGTGGAACAATACGTGATCTTTGAATTGTTATGGAATTTTAACTTTATAGTTTATTCGTTTTGAGACATTTTGTGCAAAAGGTATACTTGATGTTGTTCTATCAAATAATTTTGTTAAGTTCATATGTAAAATTTTAATATAATTGTTTTCGTTCGATGAAGTAACCATATAATTAATACATGTAGTTTTTACGCTTATGACTCTGTTGTTTTATTCATTATTATTATTATTACAATATGCACGAGCGGGAACTGGCTTGGCACGTGTCTACCTAGCAATGCATGTTGTCAAACTAACCAGAACCGAGTGTTAATTACCATATCCATTTCGCCTCGATGTAATTGAATTAAATTATTATTTGAATGAGTGGCATTATTGCAACATGCGTCCATTATTTCTAACTCACCTGTGTCAAGGAATACCTGGCCCCCTGATAGTCTCCTGTTTATCGTCTGCTGCTGGTTGCCTATCGTCTGCTGTGGTCAGGACGGCTCGTGCGGGCGCGTGCCGCCAATCAAGGATACATTCCACTAATTTTTATGCGCTAATAATTTGTACGAATTACGACTTGCTTTTGTTTATTCTAACCACCGATACATTTTATATGATGAAAAGGTACATAAACAATGTATGGAATTAATTAGTAATAATTTATCTATTAATATGAAGACTTTGTTTTCCAAGCAGTACATCTAAGTTTCGTCAGTTCAGATCCAAAAGTGGAGTAGGATTGATATCGGGGTAACTATCATTATTGCTATGTAATATATGAGTCGCGCTCGGAGAAAACCGGGATTAATGCATGTGCGTAAAGTGTTCTACCATATTAGCCTGTGTAGTCCGCAAAGGCTAATCAGGGACGACACGTTCTGCTGTTTGATATGTTTCGTTTAAAGAAAGTCTCTTCTAAGCAAAATCAAGTTTAGACGGAAAGTGTCGTCCTTGATCAGCCTGTGTGGACTGCACAGGCTAATCTGGGACGACACTTTGCGCGCATTCATTAAACCCCCTTTTCACAGAGCGCGACTCATATATGTTTTGTACATCAAACCAATCATTATTAATTTGCTTGGAGCAGCGAATGTTTAGAATTTTTTACTTGAGTATTTTATTAATACAAAATAAAAGTTAGGTATTTAACACATTCGTAAAATTATTTTGACATCCATATAAACGAATAATTAGCAGTTTTTTTATAAATTTATTATAATACAAAGAATGTTAACAACATCAAATGTTCATAAGAGACATGCTTTGCAAGTTTAACCGATCAAATGATTAAACACAAAATGTATTTTTTTTCTCTGTCCGCCCGTATGCCATTTGTCAATTAAGTCTGTATATTGAATTGACTATCAAGGGGACGATTACATAAACACAACTTGACAAATTTAAACGAAACAATTTTTCGGATAGTTTCACATATTTCAAACAAAATAAATGTACAATATCGGGCAGTTGTCAATCGAAATAATTCTTTTGACACAAACATGTATTTAAATAATTATGTTTGAATATTAATTGATATGGTAAATCAAAAAAAAATTCTATACGGGCACGTTTTTTTCGCCGATAGTTTTGAAAACAAGTGTATGATTGTTTTATCTAAACACTTTTGTTTAAACATGCATGAGTTCTTGGTTATATATGAGCCTCGCTCTAGGAAAACGGGGCTTAATGCACGTGCTGAAAGTGTTATTCCAGATTAGCCTGTGCAGTCCGCCACTTTCTGCATTTTTATTTGTTTCGTTTAAAGGGCGTCTCTTCTTAGTGAAAATCAAGTTTAGGCTGAAAGTGTCCTCCGCGATAAGCCTGTGTGGACTGCAAAGACTAATACGGGACGACATTCTACGCACCTGCCTGAAGCCCAGTTTTCCAAGATCGTGACTCATTTAGTAAAAAGCTAAGCATTCTTTTATCATGTGGCAGAGGATTTGAGGCGCGATGGATGGGGGACTTTATTTTTTCTCTCTTCCGTTTCATACGTTTCTCGATATTTCATTAATATCCATAAAAACATGGAACAAGTGGAACACGTATATATAAGGCAACACCATAACTTACCACACTGTATAACCCTTTGAACGCTGGAACCGGATTTTGAAGGCCTTTGCAAACAGTTTGGATCCAGATGAGACGCCACAGAACGTGGCGTCTCATCAGGATCCAAACTGTTTGCTATTCGGATAGTGGTCTTAGAAAAAAAATCGAAGAAAATGCTAATTTTACAAATTCAGCAGACGACATTTTAGCACACGACAAATTTCCCAGCATGCAAAGGGATAAATATACTGGACGATTAGTGTTATTGCCAATAAATGTGTTTGCATAATAGTACAATATGTTAACAAAAATGTGTAAGTATCAGTAAGACCTTTTCAGCAAATATTTAATTATACGATGTACAATACATGTAGTAAATAAACACACGTTGAAGTGATTTCAAACAATTATCTAATTTTATTATTTAAGAATCTGTTTAAATGGTTACCACTTGAAGGTCGGTTTGGTATATTTTGAACGACTGACATCATGTGCATAATTTTAGCTTTTAATAACGTTGAAGGAACATATGAAAATATTCATAGCCTTCAACCCGACGAAGTAGTCACAATAGAAATAGAAATTTCAAACATGATTTCCGCTGATTTTTGCGTTTTATAAATGATATAATTACCTTGCTAGATAACACACAAAAAGAAGTCATGAACATTACCACACAATAGTAAAATAAAGTTCTAATTGTGTGTGCAAAGATTATTATAAAAATGTTTCGCTCAATAAACAACTCCATCGTGGTGATGCGTGGCTAATGAACACTCGAGCATATGCCGTCCTACGTAACATAATCCCAAACCATTGTTTATTGAATGATAAATAACGATTAATTTAAAAATATTTATTAAATATACATTTAAGGGCTACCAATATTACACTTTTACATTTTTTCTTCTTCTAAATATTGTTCAGAAAGGTAATACGATATATAACAACGTTATACTCATTATTTGATTCATTTTAAACCGACGACATGACCATACTACGATACCAATTTATTTACAAATAAAGCAGTGAAGTGTTGTTATTAACATATACAATTTATAACGATACCATATACACTGCGTTTACGATTGCAGTCCAGCCGCCATGTTCTGCTTCCACTGTCCCCCGGGTCTTCACCCCGCTTCACGACCCCTCGGGCTGGAGCTACCCTTTCAGACACACCCCTCATGTAAGTATACACAGTGATGTGGATTCTTTGTTATTGCTGTTGTGTGTTTTAATGCCACAGATATGCTCATGTGCCGGTTTTATTTATACTAAATTATTTTTTCACGTTATTTCTTTATATGTAATGGCATATTTTGTAATTTGTAAAAAAAATCTAATATTTGTACAATGTAAATGTTTTATAAACAATTTGAAATGTTTAGTTATGTTTAATTAACACTTTCATGTTGTATGTTTGCTGTAAATTCTTGTATGTGTGTATGATCATTCTTACACGACCAATATGATAGTTTTCTATACGTATATGTACTCACGTTGACATATAGATATGAAGAACAATTTGTAAATGACAAAAAATGTTAAGTTTACGTCAATACAACATTCTGTCTGTTCTGTCTGTTATTCTTTATATTTCCAAACGGTACACATATATTGTAATTTGCCTCAAACTAGTGTATTGTCATGCACAGACATGTACTAGTATAGAGTCATGATATATTCATCAACCGAATTAATTGTTGGCTAAACACATACTGTCAAACATATCTAAGTTAATTTTACATCCCCTATGATAAGCATTTAATTCAGTCATTAACTATTCCATGTAATGAACAACAGTACCGGTATTCACCCGGTATTTCATTATATTGTCAACGTTTCTTATGCAAAGCTATATATCAAAAAGAACAAATTATGGGCCATAACGAACTCGCGCGCGCCCGGTACATTACATTCACACGTTTTCGCCGAATTCTCGTGCGCACGTGGTTCAGTTCCCAGGACAATCTGGGACAACTCGTTCCACAACAGACAAACTGAGGCAATGAAAAGGTTGAAAGTCTGAATCTGTACGCCTATATTGAATTACGGAACCAAATTTAAGCACATCCGAGCCCTTAATCAGCGTAATTAACCCTGGTAACGTAATTAGGGGAATTAACTCTCTGCCAGCGGTCTTTCGGAGTTGTTTTGATTCGAAGAATTTACATGCGATACGTTAAAAACAACGCTGTTTTTGGTTATATACATTGGTGCGAGGTTTTTTTAACTAACTAATTTTGAGACTTTAAATTCAATTACATTAATTAAACCAAGGCATTGATTGGGTAGTAATTCTGTTAATCAACTTGGAAAGAATTCCTTTAAACATGTTTTTGTAGTGATTTCTCTGGATTGATTTTTTCCTAAATTAATTTTCTGCCTCGTAGAACTTCGTGTGAACAATTGAATTTTCAACAAAATAAAACTTATCTTATCAAGTGATTCAAATCATGTTTTACATTCAATTCGACGAAGTTAAATCTAATTACGGTATTGCCAAAGTGTAAACTGCCTGGAACTGTTTTCCAAGACACAGACATTGTTAAGAGAAGGCACACTGGGATGTTTATCACATTCATTTCAAGACATGTTGCATTAAATCACAAATCCGTTTATAAAAAAGAAAGAATAAAAAAAGAAATATGCATATGTACCCAAATTCACGGCATGCCGCTCAGACACCTCGCTAAGTGGTGTTGCGTTCTCAGAAAACTGGGCATAATGCATGTGCGTAAAGTGTCGTCCCAGATTAGCCTGTGCAGGCTGCACAGGCTAATCAGGGATGACACTTTCCGGCTTAACTGGGTTTTCGCTAAGAAGAGACATCATTTAAACGAAAAAAATCCATAAAAGCGGAAATGGTCGTCCCTGATTAACCTGTGCGGACTGCACAGGCTAAGCTGGGATGACAATTTACGCATAAGCATTATGCCCAGTTTTCTCAGAACACGACACAGTGGGTCATACTAAAGTTATTAAACTAGATGTTACACACGCTTATTTTTTTATTTTATTTTTCAATTTTAATTGAGTTTTTTTTCATAAAAGACATACTTTTTCGAAAACTTATATAGATTAAAACGAAATTGTTTGCTTAACAGATTTCTTAAAACAAAACAGGTCGATGTAGTGTGTTAAATCAAAATATGTATGTTTTGTTGGAAGCGATCTACAAATGGAGAATAAAAACACATTGTACAAGTAACTGTTCTAGTACATCTAAGGATTAACATTATATATATTTATGTTTTATATATGTAGATCTTAAATAACAATAACACACAGCATAAACTATTATAATAGAAGCTCAATAACAATTATAACAACACTTTTGCGACTTTCTTTTCACCGTTCGTTCCGAGGTATCTCACCTTGATTATCAAATTGAAGGGCCAATAAGTTTAGCAGCATAATTTCATTTGCGCATACAATCGGATAAAGTGAAGTGTTCTCAAATACAAGGTGAGCGGATGGAATTTCTGTCCGAGTGACAAGCGTCTGACAGACCCTGCATTTGATCAAGAGCCGCAAATAGCCTCTGAGTACATCGAGCGGTCATTTTAGGCTTAACATGGATTGTAAGGGATCGGATTTGTTTTAATTGATTGTCGGCGATTCGCTTGGTTTTTGTGGCGGCGACGACGGCTAATGCAGCCCTTTTTGTTTTATCATCAGTACCTCTGAATCGGGTAAACTTGTCTGCGAATATTTAACACGTATACATGTATCATGTTTAAGTCGATATCTGTTACATTTATAATACTGAAGCATGGTCTATGATAAATTGATTCCCTTTACATTCTTAGTGCCTATATGCATATTGGTATGTTTTTTATTTTTGTTTTACATCATAATTTGTGCGGAAACTTTTCAATACGTTTCCTTCTCAATAGCCACATATATATAATATTAATGTTGTTACAACGTCACAGGGTGATTTTCTACTTTGGTCCTAATGTATAATAATTAATGCACGCATTTTAAATTTTGCTAAGATAAGCCAGGGCACCGACACCCGACACATTTTTAATTTAATAATCATCGCATTAAGTTTGTTTCGTGTAATACTGTATGGGTGCATCTTCCTAAACATATAACGAAACATCCACCAAAAGAACACAATAACTTCAACTAAAAGTCGCTAAGTTCATTCCACAATAAGCCATTCAATATTTACGACATTTTAGCAGTCTCCGTAGTTTCGAGATGCGACAGCCGTGTTTCAAGCGGTCGTGTTCGGTAAACGGTAAATTGAATTATCTGTGAAACGGGAAAATTGAATCACACATTAAATCTAAACTTTCATTGAATTTCACGCGCTTTTGTGAATTCATGCTTTTAAAATGCCATTTCTTTAAAAGGACTTGCCGGAGCCGCTGGATTTAATCAAATCAAACTCACATACAAATACAATTATCAAATAAAACTCCGGCATTACACAATTATGAAGCATTATCATCCGCGGAGAGGCACACGGTCACTAAGAACTAATTATGACAAACCGATCGTTCATTATTAGAAGTAATCTAGAATTGTTTGACAAGGTCGCTTATTCGAGTGCTAAAACCTTTTTGTTTCTTGTCATTGTAACGGAATAAATTTGCGATTGAACATTTGCTACTTTAATTCGGTAAGATGCTACATAAAATCCCTGGTTCAAAAAAATTCCGGATTCAAAAAATCGAACTTCAGCCAAACAAATGATGCTCTTGTGAATTTTGCATAAAGGAAACAGGTTAACAAACTGCATTGCAACCAATACATGTATGGGTTCTGAAGGATAAATTGTCACGTTTT
The DNA here is from genome assembly GCA_007657795.1 of Dreissena rostriformis. Taxonomy (NCBI): domain Eukaryota; kingdom Metazoa; phylum Mollusca; class Bivalvia; order Myida; family Dreissenidae; genus Dreissena; species Dreissena rostriformis. Next base: position 59,455 of record VMBQ01003881.1, read on the forward strand.
ATTCTGTATCAGAATTGCATTTATCACATGCTATACCCTGTTTCCCATGTAATATAACCATTACATATATTTTTATATTACACATGTGTAATATACTTTTTAAGCGTTTTCATTGGCTTAGTTTTCGTTTATTGACCAATCGCATTTTGTTATTTTGCTGAAATGACGTTGCAAGGTCAAATGACGTCACGAACTGTAAACAACATTCGGGATTTATCATTATGTTTGCGTAAATATTTATTTAATTTGCTCATTTAAAAGCATGTGATAAAAAAGATCTGTCACTCGTTGTCATATCCAGTGCCCCAGATAATTATTTGGGAAATAGGGTTTTCACCCATTGATTTTGAAAAATAGGGTGATTTCATTCTTGAAATAGGGTGAAATCAGTTATAAAAATGCATACCTCAAAATAATTGCTGCTTAACATTTTGTTAATTAAACTGGGTGCAGTTTGCACATTTCACTCTTTTTTCTGTCCCATCAATGTCAACAATGTCTAACCAAGCAAATGACTTTTTCCACGTTTGACAGGTGTTTTCAGTCACTGACTTTCCATCATTTTTTTGGATGTCAACGCAACTGCTGCATACACAGTTCCTAACAAAATTGTAAAAAACACAAATGATTCGGATCATATTGGCTCTTACTTTCTTGGTTCGCAAAAGTTTGCGATTGACTGTTATTTTGGCGCAACAATTGCGGTCGTCTTTCGACCATTCTTAAACATTTTTATTACGCATCGTAATAGAAACTGAAAGTACAGACGCTTTACAAATACATGCACAGTGAGCGACGGATTAAGTCAGATTGAAAACGCATGTAGGTCATCGTAAATAATTTGGTTAGACGCTTTATTTAACCATGAAATCTACTCTGCAGAGCTTTTGAATAACTTTGACTGTTTTCCTGCTCCGTCTTCCAGGCGCTTGCTGAATGAGCAAGGCATTTTCGATCGAAGCTATTGTATTGTACGCATCAAATTTGAAGAATTTGCGTAAAAGTCAAATTGGTTGCGTTTTCAATACGCATCATATTGAATTTCTTTGCGTTTTTAAACATTTTAATAGGGTGAAAGACGCAGATACGCAGCTTATCTGGGGAACTGGTCATATCATACCATATTTTATTAAACTCGTCCAGGAAATTCGTTAGTAAGCTCGCCAAAGGCTCGCTTACTAACACAATTCCTGAACTCGTTTAATAAAATATGGTATGATATGACAACTCATGCCAGATCCTATATTTATTTTCAGTACAAAATATATAAAAATGTGATTTGCAATTGTCTTATATCCTCATGAAGAGAAAAAATATTTTGCTAAATATTTCATGACATGAACGAAAGAAAAAATCTTATGAAAATGTGTATGACCATTTTCTTTCCAAGCCTTTTAATTAGCTAAATTTTCCCTGTCCAAATGTCTTAGATACACGTTCAGTTCTTTCTTATATGTTTGTTAATTATTACCGGAAGCGGTTCCGAAGTGAATATCTTTAGTGTACCTGATTGGTTGCATTAACCCTTAATCCCGGAAGTTGTAGATCGTCTGCGTCCATAGATACACATTTACCTGCTAATAACGCTTACGTAGCCATGCCTTATTAGTTTATTTCCTTCCTTTGTTTTCTAATCACGGAGACTAATTGAAAATTTACTGCGGCTACAGGACAACAGCGGAAGCAAACCCCTCTTTACTCATTTGAGAGATTTCACGATCACTGGTCAGGCACGATATCTTGTCATCAAAAACAAATTTCTCTTCAACGACTAATGGTGTGGACAATTGAACAAAACCTTTGGAAATAATAGTTCACTTAATGGAATTATTGGAGAATTAGCATCTTATGGCGCGTGTTTACTTCTCATTAGTGGCGTCTAATTCTTGAGGATGCCTCATTCTCCGAGAATTCAGCGTGATTTAAAATATAGTCTATTTCTGGCTTGCCTGATATAAATGCCGCTAATAAATGTCCTACTTTGTGCTATTATAAACGATATGGTCGTACTATAAAACATGAACACTTAAGTTTCTTAAGCTATATCTAGCCCTTAGTGTAGAATACATTTCGAAGAATGGTTTTATTAAAATGTATTTGTTCAGTCAAACGACTAACAAAAGAGTCGCATTGCTTGGCCATTAAACACATTTGTGTTCGTATTACATCTGAACAGATGAATATACGCATATATATAATTTCATACAAAAGTTTATACATTTTGAGACAAAGTTACACAAATTTATAGTCCATTGCTGATGCGTTATTTTATTGTGAAATGTTTGGTTCTTGTGTGTCGGATGAAGGTTTACGAAGTACGCTTTATAGCTATTTTAAACGTTTGAAATAACAATTTTTATATATTTGTCAGTTAGTTATATGAGAAGTCATACATGTTATATACTGACGTATTACGTGGTTTTCAGTTGCCGGATACGGTCTCCATAGTGACCTCCATGACGACGCTTTTGCGAGACGGAAACAACGGCGTAACCGCACCACATTCACTTTGCAACAAGTACGTGTAACTTGATCTCTTTTGAAAAAAAAACACGTCAATTATTAATAATAATAATGACTATATATTTGTTTATCAAGTGCATATGCTCTTATACATTGTATTTTTTTTTATTATATGTACAGTTTTATATGTTCAACATATCAATATAACTGGACACAACTTCAAATACCAACATAGAACTTGATAAAAGTTAAAGCAAGTACGTTATGTTAAATTAAAATTAACTTGACTATCTTTAATTTATAATATGCCATACATTAATTGGTTGGTATAGTCGTTTAATAACGCGATTATTAATTGCGACGGATTCAGATTTCCCACTATTGTGAATTTCTTGGAGTATCTTTTATTATTGTATCCATCTATGATAACGGCGGTGGATCTCTTGTCATTGTACCGAAGTATGGCTACGGTGATGGATGATCTCGCAGTTTACTTGTGTTTGTCAACGGTGGTGGATCTTTTGTTATGCGTGTCCACGTATGATCACGTTGGTGGATCTCTTGTCATTGTACCGAAGTATGGCTACGGTGATGGATGATCTCGCAGGGTATTTTTGTTTGTCGATGGTGGTGGATCTTTTGTCAAGCAAGTCCACGAATGATCATGGCGTTGGATTTCTTGTCATTACCCCCACGTATGTTGACGTTGGTGGATTTCGGGTCATTGTGTCCCCAAGTATGAGATTGTTGGTTGTTAGACTAATTGTCATTGTACCCACTTATATGATCAAGGTGGTGGATCTTTTTCAATTGTGTGCAATGTATAACCACAGTGGTGGATCTCTTGACTGTCTGTGCTCACCTACAATAACGGCGCTAGATCTCTTGCCATTATGTACTCACGTATAACCATGTCGTTCGATCTCTTGTCAGTATGTTCCCACGTGCAAAACATGATGGTGGACATCTTGTTATTATAAGCCCACATATAACCACGGATTGAGATCACTTGTCAGTGTGTTCCATGTGCATGTATAACCAAAGTGGAAGATCTCGTATAATTATCCGTTAACGTAAACCCGTGGCATGGGATCTCCTGTCGTTGTGAGCCCATACTTTACCGCATTGTTGGATCTCTTGTTGTTAGGAGCCCACATATAAACATGGCATAGGATCTCTTGTCGTTTTGTCCCATGTATTACCACGACATCGGATCTTTTGTCATTGTGTCCCATGTATAACCACGGACGGGTTTCTTCTGGCATTGCGTTCTACGTATAACCACGGTGGGTGTTGTGTCGTAGTGTTAACATATTAACACGGTGTTTGATCACGTGTCACTGTGCCCCACATTTTTTACGATCAAGGTTTTTCTGTAAACGCGTTACTTGATATTACTACGGTCGTTGACCTTTTGTCATTTTGCCGTACACTTATGACAACAATAGTGGATCTATAATCATTTAGTCGTACATTTAAAGGGAATTGTTAACAGATTGAGGCGTTTTAGAAGTGTATTATTAAAATATTTAAATCGATCCATGTTTACATCGGAACTAAAACGCTCCAGTATAAAACAAACTATCGCTTAACAACTTGGCCATCTGAGCTGATACATTTCGCATTGTATTTTATACTTTACATAAGCAGTCACAGAATATAACGAAAACAACAGACCCCCTACCAAAAAAAAATAAAAAAAAATAATAATGCTAATAAATATTCAATCGTCTCGCGTTTGTAACGCTTTATACTTTTATCAATTTCTAATGATGATTACTCATAAACGAATTTGTATTATAAGCATAAGTCTACGTCATTAGTTTTATTTCGCTCCTTGGTGTAGATTGCTCTTTTATGTTTGAAATCTGTGACACAATTTATTAAAATTATCATTTAGACAATATCTGAACAGGTCCCTTTAACAAGGATAGTGTTTTTTCATTACTGTATGTACATATAACCACTGTGGTGGATCTTTTATCAATTCGTCTCACAAATATGACAATAGAGGATCTTTATCACTGTGTCGCAAATATTACCACGGTGGTGGATCTCTTATCACTGCGTCGCACATATAACCACGGTGGTGGATCTCTTATCACTGCGTCGCACATATAACCACGGTGGTGGATCTCTTATCACTGCGTCGCACATATAACTACGGTGGTGGATCTCTTATCACTGTGTCGCAAATATAACCACGGTGGTGGATCTCTTATCACTGTGTCGCACTTATTACCACGGTGGCGGATCTCGTACCACTGTGTCGCACATATTACCACGGTGGNCTCGTTTAAAAGCATGTGATAAAAAAAGATCTGACACTCGTTGTCATATCATACCATATTTTATTAAACTCGTCCAGGAAATTCGTTAGTAAGCGAGCCTTTGGCGAGCTTACTAACAAAATTCCTGAACTCGTTTAATAAAATATGGTATGATATGACAACTCATGCCAGATCCTTTATTTAACACGATGACTCTTTGATTTAATATATCCCGAGTATACATATACTGAATCAAATTAATTCTTTAAATTAAATTCAAAGCTTGCACTTAATTGAAAACAGACTCGTAATTTTTACGTAGAGCTACAGCGCCCGATGACACTAGCGCGTTAACAGCGAGTCTGGTCACGTGATCTAAGTGCCTCCTCTTGTTACGGACGGCGCCCAAGATGTGACAAGAAAGGACAGCTAATCACGATTATCCAATTTCCTTAATATAAATCAAATTACAGAGTGCGTGGTGTGTGTGCGTGGTGCAGCTATAAGCTGACACCACTTCTGTTTCAAGACTTGAATCAGACCCGACAGCTACGGAATTATGCGCGTGTTCTTCGCCTTCTGCTCTATGTATAATTATCGCTGTGTATTATTGAGTCGCGCTCCGTGAAAACGGGTCTTAATGCATGAGCGTAAGGTGTCTCCCATATTAGCCTGTGCAGTCCGCACAGGCTAATCAGGGACGACACTTCCCGCTTTTATTGTATATTTTATTTATGGGAAGTCTCGTCTAAGCAAAAATCCAGTTTAGGCGGAAAGTGTCGTCCCTGATTAGCCTGTGTGGTTTTCACAGGCTAATCTGGGACGACACTTGACAGGCATGCATAAAGCCCCGTTTTCACAGAGCGAGGTTCAATTATAAAGAATTCCACACTTTTGATTTTGTTCCGTTTTTTAGGCCACGCATGTACTTATTTCGATCCGAGAACGTTGAAACAAAATGTTTTACTTCATAAATAAACCAACATAGATGTGTTTTAATTGACCAATTAAATAGTTACGATATTGTTCATTGAAGATAAAAAAAAAATATACTCGGAGCAATTATTTTATTATGTATACGTTAAAAGGATGTCTTTTACGCCGTGCGCCCCGTGGTGCTGTTTCAACTGATAAACCTTATGTCGTAAACGTTCAACGCAAATTTAAATTGCTGTTCAACATTGGACACGTCCACGTCAGTTGTGATCTAGTTCGTTTTTCTTCTTATTTAGCTCGAGGGCAGATTTGTGCCGTGTTGTGAGAAAACTCGGTAAAATGCATGTGCGTAAATTGTCATCCCGGATTAGCCTGTGCAGTCCGCACAAGCTAATCAGGGACGACAATTTCCGCCTTAATTGGATTTTTGCTTAGAATAGACTTCATTTAAACGAAAAATGTCATAAAAGCGGAAATTGTCGTCCCTGATTAGCCTGTGCGGACTGCACACGCTAATCTGGGATTACAATTTACGCACAGGCATTATGCCCAGTTTTCTCAGAACACGACACATTTATTCTGACGGTATAAGTGCGAGTACTTGCTGCTTGGGGAAAACGGATTACATTATTTACTGATCATCACTTAATGTTATTAAATTAGACGTTAATAGCTAATTAATAAAGTTAAGCATTCTAATAGCAATAATGATCAGGCTAATGGTTACCATGGCAACGAAAGCTCTGGACGATTCCTTAACAAGGCGATATGACATTTATTACTTGATCGCGGTGCTTGTTTAGCAGAGACATAAAGCTCAGAGAAAATGTCTTCTGAGGAGTTACCCATTAACTTTGAGAGATCATGGTCGCCAAGGGACGGGCGCTATACAATTCCCATCCACGGACAAAGGGCTACGGAAAATAGAAAAATCGGCTCCAATTCCGTCGGGAGCTTTAAGCGGCCGTCTCAGGTGCCACAATGTGAGATCTTTAATTCGGTTTGCATAACATAATAAACATTTCCAATATTAGATTATGACTTGCAGTAAATGAAATATAAATGCTCGGAAATGAGATAAGTTTATTTCCCATAGGTTCCATTGTGACATATAAGATTTGCGGATGGCAGGAAGCTCGTTATTCACGACTATAAGCACCGGCGGATCTCATACTGTATGACGTCAGCAGGCGGCCGCGTCTACAGTTGCGAAGAATATTCAATATATTTATTTTGCACATTTTCAACTATTTCTTTGAATTCCATTTGCGATAATATGTAGATCTATATAGATAGTGGATTCACATGCCACTGCGGTTTGCAGGGTTAGTTTAGTAATGTCGCTGTTTATATTTTAGGTATGGTTTCAAAACAGAAGGGCGAAATGGAGAAAAAGTGAGCGCTTCACGCAACGTCAGCCGGGCTCGAAGGAGGAGCATGACACTTCTGATGACGTCAAATCTGAAATCGAGGCTGACCCCGATGTGTGCGGTGACGTGTCGGACACGGACACGAACGCAGACGATAAAGAAAGCGAAGAGGTTATATTGCATACTAAAACCTCACCCGGAATACTTATTGAAAAAGAAGAAACATCACGAGAAAACAAAAACGATATTGATGAACCTGGAAAAAAAACGCATGCAAGTAATTTTGATTTGAATAAAGACATTAAAGTAGCTGAAAATGAACGGGAAAATGTTGGAAAGGTTCCAAATTCACACTCAATCCATAATTTAGTAGCTTCAAACAATAATAATGATTCACCGACACCGTTCGCGCCCAAACTCAGCACAGCTGTCGATATGACGTCATCACCGCCACCGCCATCACCTCCGCTAGCGTCAATGGCGCTCTTTAACAGCGCCCGAGCGAACCTGATGATGACGTCGAAGCCCATGTTGCAGCACTCCTTCACCCAAACGCTCATGGCGCTTAGTAACAACGCCATGAACCGCCCTTCGTTCTTCCCGATGCTTGACAGGTATCACACTAGAGATCATTTAGTAGACGTTATATGAGCCGCATCATTGGAAAATGGTTATGATGTCATGTGCGCCGCCAGCTTAGCACCAGACCTGCCTGTGCAATCGCGACCGGGTCAGGGTAGCTCTTGACCAGAATGCGCGGTCTGGAGCTACGCTGGCCGCATATGGCATAATACCCATTTTCTAATGACGCGGCTCATAAAGAGATTTGTTGTTAAAATTCAAATCTGCTGATCTTGTGATTAAAATAGTATCCCATAACCATTCTTATTGGAGGTCGTGCACTTACGTCAGTTTATTAAGTCAGCATTATTTAATTGGTGCGTTTTGTTTTATCTCAATGAGTAATATATCATCATCCATTTCACATCTTATATTAAGTATATGCATTACCATTATGTTTCTTATAACAACATACCATTTACAATAAATTACATTTTTACAGCAGCTATAAACAGTACCTGGACAACTACTTCGCCCCACGCCCGATGTTTCCATCTCATTACCCCACTCATCCTGCGTTTAAAGGTACGTGTCCCCGCCTAGCCGAGCGATATACATGGTAATCTGATACGGTATGTGATGTGAGTTTTGATACAGCGCAGTAAGATTAACTTCATTGTGTGTAAGGTCGCCTAGCAACCGGAAGGTCACGGGTTGGATCCCCACTGTGGTTGCGTTCTTTAGATCTCCCCCATAGGCACCAAGTACCCTGGAAACGGCATCGAAAGCAATTCAATAAACCTAATGCTTTCGATGCAATCGAGCTATTTTTAATACAGATAACTAGATACTGTAGATAATTTTACATTAAACACACACGTGTAAATGTCACAAACAGTTGTATATACGATTATAATTTAATTACATTTTTTTTTACTTATTCTTAGTGAAGATTCGGAGCTACCATAAATTGCTAGTAAAACAACATAGATACATGATTTTAATTGTGTTTGTTCCTATCGCTGAAGGTCACATTACTCGACAACATATTGTATATCTTGGATGTTTGGGTAAAGCCAGAACCATGGGGTAAATATCGCCCTATTTCCACGAAAAACGCATATAGACAGCACATGATCCACTGTGCACACATATATTTATACAGCAACAATCATACAGCGCTTGTCGTGTATACTTTTGTGAACATATTTTGGATCCGATTTAATAAACATCTTCTGTATGTTTGCTCCATTCAGGCTACATGCCACTCTGCGGATGCTGCGGATCACGGGGACCATGTACCTCCATTTTGGGCGGGCACGAGACGCGCACGAGCAGCGTGGCGGAACTTCGTCGGCGGGCCCGCGAGCACAGCGAGGCCATGACGTCAGATCCGGGCTCTCCTCTACACAGACCGTAAAACGGATAGATAGTCAGATCCATAAGCAGGCAATAAACGCGACGAAGAATTGGATCAAATTCACAGATACAGATTATAAACGGTGATCTAATGATCCGTGACAATTGAAGCATCGGTGTACATGTATTTAAAAGGACTTATTAAATAATTATTGGTATTTTGGAAAATTTCATGACATGAATTTACTAACGAACCTGTATTTTTATTAGTTTTACATAAATTTAATAACAATGGAAACGATATTATACAAATATGGGCCACGACCTCTAACAGCGAAAGTTAACGCGTTAACAGACACAATCCAGACTGTTTGGATTGATGGTTCAAACGTGAAGTCGCCAATACACGTGTTTGCTAAATTATCGATGAAAAACGCTTAATTATTTGTCCGATTTCGATTGATGAGTGTCCGTAAACAAACATACAAGTATATTTTTAACATTTTTCTTAGTCAGAATTGTACTTGTGCTTGTTTGAATGTAATGTATACATTCTTTTATGAATCTATGACAATTATATTGAAAATTTTCATTCTGTCAAACTGTGAACAAGACAATTTTATGTTACGTCAACGGAAGGCTTATGTTACACTAATTAAGGTAGAAATTACAAATTTTGAACACGCATACGGTGGTGAATAATTGTAAGTGAATAGTTTGATGTCAGGCGTTTGAGACGGTTTTTGGGGTGTATGGAATCGAACTCTTTGCTGCGTATGTGTGATGTTTTACGTCGAATCGAACTGTACTGTATACGTCTATATGTGTGCAAAATGCTGCTTGCATCTTAGAAGTATGACGTTTTTAAATGTTCTTCAATTAGTACGTACACAATAACCTGATTTTACTAGTCTCGTATTATCGTTATCATGTTATTACAGAGATTGTTAAATTTGCGTTTTTTTCGGCTAACATTAAGTTCATGTCTTTAAATTGCGTGGATCAGATTATAAATGTATTACGTTATGTGTCTACCAACATGTTCTGAACATGTATTAAACACAATAAGAAAATACCTTAATTTTGTCAGTATTGTCTTAATATGCCATTATTTTAATGTTGATTGCTTTTTTGTTTAAAGAAATCCAGTGCTTATATACGTAAAGTAATATAATATACGTTGATGGATGATTTGCGTTTGTTGAATTTAAATTATGTATTACAATTATATATAAATATAATTTATCGTGTTTAGCTTATGACGTTGTAACAAAATGAAATGCTTGATACGTTATACAATTAAACTATTCAGAAAGTGTTTATATCTTTACTTTTATGCGAATATAACCATTTAGGACGAACGTTGGTGTCAATCAATACAGCGAATTAGAGACGTGCATAGTTATATTCTTCATAGCTCATTCTGATGTGAACTACGCACCTAACAAACAATAGCGCAGCATAAAGTATAACAAGGATATAAGTTCAAATGACAGATGCTTCCAATGCGCTTTGTCAAGCAATATAAATGGTAAATGCAAGCTGAATAGCTGACCTATAAAAATAGGTAAAAATGTATAGACGTAATATTTGCACAACTATGTAACACATTTCTGGATGTAAACTGCAATATGGAAACTAGTATCTCATTCTAGACATTTGCATTCGACATTCTCTGAGAAAAAGCCCTTACAAAAATGCATATGATTTCAGAAATCCTACAATTAAAATAATTATGTTAAAAAATATAACCGAAGCAGAAAATTCGGGAACTATGAGAATCTTCTATTGGTAGTGAAGATTCCAGTAATAAACGGTTAATGTCAGCAACTTATTGCAAAACATTAGACCGGAAAGCATGTAAATAACGACATAGTAATGCACAGTTTCAAAAAAGTTCCATTACATTGGGAAAACTAATTGAAGCAGAACGTCCTTGTAGTGTGCACTCTTTCTCTTGGTAATGGAGATAAAATCTGAACAGTAGTTGCAGAGAAATATATGTCAGTCAAGAATTTATAAATACAATACATTTAACTATTCAAACAAAAATCAAATTCTAATTACCGGTACTATGAGACGAATCATAAAAAAACATGTTGCTAGTGCGCAAGCCTCCTCTTAGTAATAAAGCTTTTTATTCTTATCAGCATACTGTCTGTATAATAGACATGCAAGTCATGATTTGTGCTATACACGATAATTTCAGAATTTTTCAAAGTCCCATAAATCCTTGAAGTGGAACTTCCCGATTATAACGTACCTCCTCTTGCTAGTAAAGCTTCATGTACAGTTGAATTCCATCATTGTGGAGAAATAGCACGAATAAGTAAGTCATGGGTTTTACGCTATGGAATTATTCTTGTTCCATAAATCGTAAAGTCCCATGATTCAATCTAAAACCATTGAAGCGGCACGTTATGGCAGCATTCGCACCTTCTACCGGTATCTTTACACACCTGTTCATTGAATTCCAGCGAGAATTAGCTGAGAATAGTCCGGACAAGCACAGTTCATAATACACTAATTTCATAATTCTTCAATGTCCTAAACCTGTGACAAAAATACTCCATGTAGGTAATGAAGCTTCCCACACGTTTCATTGGTTTAGGACCAGTTTTTGCTGAGCAATACTCCTGACAAGAACGTTATATGGAAGTAAAGACAGACGGACGGTAAAACGAACAACTATATTTGGAGCATAAAAATATGTATTAACTATTGTTATAAAACAGCACATTGTTTACTCGATGCAAAAACTTACAGAAAAGTACAGGCGCGATATGATATGAATATGTTAATATATAATTTACGTCTAACTACCGGTACATAGGTGATCACAATGATAAGGCATACAGAAGGTTCATGTACAACATACATTTGCTTTGTAAATATTTATATTCAGCTGTTCTTAATGATCAAGATTGTAAATAACAAGCTTGTTAAAACCCATATTAAAATATTTAAGCATTTAAACGGAGTCTAAATATATAAGCTGATTGCTAATAATAAGATACTTGTTAAACATGTATAAACCTGTATAAAGGACAAACATACAGTCGTAGCAAAAGGAAGTGATATATTTGGTCGCAACAACGTTCACAAAAAAGGCCTATACATACTGGTCGTCGTTTTTTTTCTGAGTGCATCATTTACCTTTCTATGTCAGATAATCTAAATCGTGTCAGAATATGTATAAATGTATTTATATTGAACGTAAGCATCATAACTGCAAAGTGTTGTTAACTGACCAATAAAAACGTTACATCGAAACATAATTATTAAATACATGTACATACTTTAGATTGGGTTAAATACGATGAGAATATACTGTGTTTATCCGTTATCGTTTCCATAAGTAGACTGTATGACGCGTTAAGCAAATGTTAAATTGAGTGCAAAATTAAAGTTAATAGTTGTTATTCCTACATAAACTAGAATTAAGCGATGTTAATAAGTCTTAAATTGTCTTATTATGCGCAATATACAACACATTAAGCCGTTTAATTTCTAAATCTCGTTGTTTCTCGCGAAAGCGTCACGTGACGTGTCATTGAAAACTTCCTTCCGGTCGTAAAGCTTTCACAGATGACAACAAAGCCGTAGAAAAAATCTGTTTCTCAGCTTCTTAAGAATGGTATAAATGACTGTTTATGTGGACTTAAATCGTTGCCCAGTTAATTTTGTAAAGAATGAGAGGTAATTATCATTACAGGGCGCAGTAGCGGTCTTATAAACAATCGGTGTTAGCCTGTATTCTGAAACATTTTCATTAATAATTAAGACACATACCGTAAAGGGTTATTCCAGGATGAATTAAGCGGTATAATGGTATTACTGTTTGATGCGCCGTAAATAATTCCAAATTGTGAGACAATTGCAATTACTTTCACGCTTGTTTAATAAATTATCCCCAGCACTGCGGTCTTTGGCTGGTCTATGATCTAATCAGAAGTGGAATTTTCGACAAATTTGGTTACAGAAGTGCTATGTTAAGTCATTTATTCCTCAGAACGACGGAGATATAGCGTTTTTGAATTCAATTTATATTGGTCCGGCAAGTGCTGTAATTGAATTAAATTATTGCGCATGCGCAACGTGGGAGGACGTGCGCCCTTGGGACCAGACGATTGTCACATGCTGCAAATTGACAATGCGCAGAGATCCGTTACCGAAAAGTAGCGACGTCTTACCGGCCCGCTTTTTGCTATGGAACTTTAACGGATATGTCATAATGACAGGAGCTGTCAACTCTGTCATATTTCAAAATGTCCCATGCACTCGCGTTGATAGCAGCGTATGTGGGACACCGGTCTCTTGTGGACGAATAAACAAGTTATGAGCCTTCATTGTCTTATCTAGAACACATAAATAACGTCATCACTGCGTGGCACGTTTGTAATCGATGAGTTCAGTAATACATCTTAAGGAAGGCGCTTATTTTCTTTGAAAATAAATATGAAAATGTTAAAGTTCGAATATATACAGATTCTCATATGAATACCATTATATCATTATATACTTGAGGTTGTGTGTAATCCCGATATTTGGTTACTGTCATGTTTTGATGAAATAAAGAACAATAAACTTATAAAAAGGAGTTTGTTACTAAATAAATCCACTAAATAACGTGCATAAATAGAGATGTGGAGAATGCGGAAACTACGATTTAGTCGCAAACGGGCATTCAGGTGGAACAACCAGAATGCGTTAGGTGTGTATTATATGTGTATTATAATTTTCTTTTTCAATGAACATTCTTATTTACAGCACACATTTACATTTGAGCCTCGCTCTGGGAAAAAGGGGTTTACTACATGTGGGTAAAGTGTCGTCCCAGATAAGCCTGTGCAGTCCTAACCAGGAAAGACACTTTCCGCATGAACTGGATTTTGGCCAAGAAGTTACTTTTTTAAACAAAAATTCCATTAAAGAGGAAAGTATCGTCCAAGATTAGCCTGTGTGGACGACAAAGTACGCCCACGCATTAAGCCCCGTTTTCCCAGAGTAAGGCTCATTTATATTCAAATTCGTGAGTGAGCGATGTCACTGGAATATTTCAGACTCGAATATGAGAAACGATCTTCGATTGCTTTACCAGAATCATGTCCATCTAAAATTGTTATTAATCATTAGTGCTCTTGAATTTATTATACTCCATTGATAAAGCACCAAACTACAATTACTGGAGCTGAAATTAAATTTGGCGCAATAATTTAATGTGCAGGAAATTGTCCAAAGCCTCCCAAAGTGGCTATAACGTGCAATTTGCCGCGATAATTGGGTTACACTGCAGTAACTTGGGGACTTGGTAAAACCCGGCGGACCAGTCGATTTGGGGACGAACACATGATTAAATAAGTGAATGGAATGAAGTGTTATGGTATCAATCCTGGAGTAGCGGGATTAGATTTTTTTACACATATCTGACTTTCATTTTCATAAAAAGGCGGCATATTTTACGCAGCTAGTAAGACCACGCTATCAAAATAGAGGGTTTCTAATGGCATGTCGATGAGAATTATGCGAAGCAGTCTGGAGCCATGTGCGAATGGATGATATCCAAAATGTTTCATATTTACGATAGGCGAAACTCATATTCACTATTCTTGAACAAGGTCAGACGTTTTCACGACTTACTAAAGTGAAGCTTTAAATAATGTAGTTCTCTAACTCTTTCAAATTCAAAAGCCAGTCGTGGTTGAGCGTTTGCTTTCGCTTCTAAATGTCCCGGATTCAAACCCCAGGACCGGCACCTTTTTATTTTATCTTTTTACTTGCTATAATGATTATTTAAAATTATTCAACATATTTTAGTTTTGTTAGTAATAAATTAATTAACTTTAATTACGAAAATCGGTGAACAAGTCTGTAATGTATGACGATAAAAAACGTAATGCCACAAGGAACAAGCCAAGCAAGAATGAATGTTGTACTGACACATGTGTGGTCATGGTTATTCCTTTTCTTCGTGTCGGGGTGGGGTATAATTGTGTCGTGTTCTGAGAAAACTGGGCATAATGCTTGTCCGTAAATTGTCATCCCAGAGTAGCCTGTGCAGTCCGCACAGACTAATCAGGGACGACAATTTCCGCTTTTATGAACTTTTTCGTTTAAATGATGTCTCTTCTCAGCGAACATCCAGTTTAGGCGGAAAGTGTCGTCCCGGACTGCACAGGCTAATCTGGGATGACAATTTACACACAAGCATTATGCCAAGTTTTCTCAGAACGCGACACTAATTATCTGTTAAGTCATGAAATCCATACTACAGAATAATACACCAATAGGTATATATTATGTAAATGTATAGGAAATATGTCAAGTTACCAAAGATACGTTTAACGATGTTCTTTACAAAAATGGATACAAACGGTACATTTTTCGATTCGAATTTGAAAATATACACTTGGACCACCTTCAATATTGGAAGTCAGCAGAGGACTAGATGCCATGCCTTCTGATGTTAACTAAATATATTAGCCAAGATCTCTTCTATTCGTTAAGGAAACAAATTGTTTTTCCTCGAGGAAATTAGCTTACAAGCATCAGTTAAGACCCAATTTAGACCGAGATTGCCAGCTATAAAAGCTGTTAGACAATGCGATTTTGTAAGCGAAAATCCGGTAAGATGGACCGTTATTTAATATTAGGCCAGTCAAGCGTTGACATTTGGTTCGTCCGTAGGCAGTGCCGTCGAGTTGTTACTAGGGATACATTAATGGACTCTCGGTTAGCTTGGGCATGGTTAATTAAGGAATGCTTAATTTAGGGAACAGAATTCTTTAGCGTGGACGTAGATGCATTAGATTAATGAGAATTTAATGTAACACGTAATACACGTCTCGGCAGCGGCCACAATTTAAGGTTATGTCGCCAGTATTACGAAACCAACGTAATGACGCGATGTTACTCAGTGTTCGAGCAAGTTAATTCTTGAAGAGTTACTTGTATATGATCATATTTTTGTTTTAAGCTGGTTATCAGAGCATCGCAGAAAATTCACTGTGTAGCGTTACTTTCCCGGGCATTTATCATAGATGTTGTACTTGCTCATTGAGCAGCGCCGGTCAACTAAGTTGAGATTGTATCCCCTATTAATGTTTCAGAATTTGAGAACGCATTTTCTGAGTGCCGTGATTCTACATAACGATTAAACACAGAAAAATCTTCTAATTATTTAATTTAGCTGTTATAAGCATGTGTAGAACAAGTGTAAGCGGCTCAGACAATGAGCACTGCATTGATGAATGTGAAGATCAGAGAAATGGATGTGGCCGAAAGTATGCCATGTTTATACCAGTTAGTTCAACGGAGACTCGTTGATGGTATGGATATATTACTAGTAGTAATTGCTTGCTTAAATCTAAACATCCTATGGAAAAATACAGTATTGATGAATGTAGATGATTGCATTGTGTTAAATAAACAAAGGCGCTCATTAAACGGATTCGTATTTAATATCGAACGTTTTACCATCTGCACTGCAGTGCAAAAGCATTGCTTAAAACATGGCATTCTTTAATGATAATTCATCCGGATAAAGGATGAACCGTGTTCCTTGTATTAATATATATGTGTATATATAGTATATAGTCAGATGAAAGCGCTGATTAGTTCATGAAGTAAACTCCGGGATTGACCAAGGTGGTGATGTGAAAACAGACTTTGAAAACACAAAATGAATACGTTAACACAGAAATGTTCTTTTACTTTTAAATATCATTAAAATGTGACTATTTTTGTACGATAACCCAAAATATAACGTTCTGTTTTAAAGAAAAATCATGTTAACTAACGCTTCAACTGTTATTTATTCCAATAGGATGCAGTTGGGCACATACATATGCAAATATATACGAATGTAATTTCAAATGTGAATGGATAAGATTGTCTGTTGGCAATTCGAGAAAGGAGAGCAGAACAAGGTATTTTGTATTATATCACCTTAGGTTCGTAAAAACTAGATCATAGAAAATGGCGCTCGCGTTGTTCTTTACATCATGGCATTTGAGCATTAAACGTTTTGTTTCGGATTTCAACTTTCTAAAGTTGAACCCATAATTCGAATCGAAATTAACTTTAGTTTATTCTTCACAAAAACTTATGCCACAAATAGAGGAAGGTATTATTTCTTACCGACTATTGTTTAGCTCACCTGAGCACAACGTTTTCATAGTGAAATTTTTGGATCGCTTCTTGTATTGCCCTATCTTTATAAAACTTGGTAAGAATAGTTGTCCCTATATAATCTCAAACGAGTACGATTGTAGGTCACGTGAGGAAAACTACTAGGTCACTTAGTCGATTAGAAGAAAAAGCTTGTAAACAATCTTTAGGCCACATTGATTGTCTAGTATTCATGAAACTTAATCAGATTATGTGTACCAATTACATCTCAGCTGAGTTCGAACTGGATTACAGCGGTCAAAAATAAGGTCACTAAGTCAAATTACAGACAAAGGTTCTGCACACTCTAGAGACCACATTCGTAACCAAATCTTCATGAAACTTTGCTAAAACATTTTTGCTCAAGGATATCTCAACCGAGTTCGAAATTGGATTACGTTATTCAAAACTCTTAGGCCATATACATGTGTATTGTCCAATCGTCTTGAAAATTAGTCCTTACAGTTATTCTAATAATATTTCGGCCGAGTTCGAAACTGGATCACGCAATGTCAAAATCTAGATCACTAGGTCAATTTAAAGAAAACGTTTGTTAAAACGTTGTGCCAAATCGTCATACACTTAGTGAGAACATTTATCTCGGTGATATCTCGGACGAGCATTAGGCTGGTTTACGCGGGGAAAAAAAATTTGTCACTATGTCAAATTTAAAAAATAACTTGTGAACACTCTAGAGGCCACCTTTATTGCCAAATTTTCAAGAAACTTGGTCAAAAACGTTGTCTCACTTATATCTCGGCTGAGTTCGAAACTGGGATAAAACACTATTCCAAAAGGTCAAATAAAAGAAAAAGCTTATGAACAATCTAAGAGGCCATATGTATTGCCCAATCTTCATGATATTTGATGAGAACATAAGTGCCAAAGATATCTTGTCCGAAACTGGGTCCATTGGGTTTATAATCTAGGTCACTTGATAAAAAATAAATACATTTTTTTTAACAGTCTAGATTTCACATGTGTCTTCAAATTGTCATGAAATTGAATATATATCCTATTTAGTTACACGTACGTTGCTGTTCGTGTCTAGACGGACATTTATGTATTAGTGTTGACATATTTATTGTGTCCTTTAATCGATACCAAGAAAATAAATAGACAGGCGACATCTTTTTAAGAGAAATGTTTCGTCCAATAAAGGAACGAAAAGTGCTTTGTTTTTTATTTTGCCTTTTATACTTAGCTTTAAAACTTAATCACTATATGCATGAATGCTATTGATGATATGTACACACACTCACAAATCTAAGATGAGTCTGGGTATATATATTATATATTCATTCATGTATGTGCTTTGTGATNATTGAATTGAATTGACGGTTGATTTATTGTCCGTTTAATTCATTGCGCAGGTGTAAGAAATGTTAATGTTTAAGAACACCATTGCCGAGATGACAAAGACAATACGTTTACCCATAAATTTATGCGTGTTAAGTTTCAATAAATGAGACTTATATAACGTTAAGGTTATGAATTATTATTTTCGTCACTGACTGCGGTTATAGGTTTGGTTACATTCCATGCATACAATGTTATGAAACAGATTTTTGAAAAGAAATGTTGATTCCACTGGTACTTAAATTCGTAACCATCTGTTAAAACGTCGTGTAAATAAAGGTTGTTTAAATGCATACATTTCTATGAACGTTACATGTTTACAGACTGTCAATAAATGGTAAAATAGTCGTTTTTACATTGCAAATTAAATTCTTAATTCAAAATATCAAAACATTTTACTGTCACACTTTGGCTTTCCGTATCTTCCAGTATCAAATTACTTGAAGGAAACTTTTGAAATTGCGCTAAAAAATGACCAAGGTTGTGATGTGACCAAGGTTGTGATTTGACTTAGATTGTGAAATGACCACGGTTGTCATGTGACGAATGCTGTGAAATATCCACTGTTGTGAAATGACCACGGTTGTGATGGGATCAGTGTTGTGATGTGACCAGTGTTGTGATGTGACCAGTGTTGTGATGTGACCACGGTTGTGATGTGACCATGGTTGCGATGTGACCAAGGTTGTGATGTGACCAGGGTTGTGATGTGACCAAGGTTGTGATGTGACCAAGGTTGTGATGTGACCAAGGTTGTGATGTGACCAAGTTTGTTATGTGTCAAGATTGTGATGTGACCAAGGTTGTGATGTGATCAAGGTTGTGATGTTACCAAGGTTGTGATGTGACCATGGTTGTGATGTGACCCAGGTTGTGATGTGGCCAAGTTGTGATGTGACCAATTGTTATTTGACCAATTTTGTTATGTGACCAAGGTTGTGATGTGACCAAGGTTGTGATGGGACCAGGGTTGTGATGAGACCAAGGTTGTGATGTGACTAAGGTTGTGATGTGACCAAGGTTGTGATGTGACCAAGGTTGTGATGTGACCAAGGTTGGTATGTGACCAAGGTTATGATGTGACCAAGGTTGTGATGTGACCAAGGTTGTTAAGTGACCAAGGTTTTGATGTGACCAAGGTCGTGATTTGACCAAGGTTGGTATGTGACCAAGGTTGTGATGTGACCAAGGTTATGATGTGACCAAGGTTGTGATGTGACCAAGGTTAGTATGTGACCAATGTTGTGATGTTACCAAGGTTTGTATGTGACCAAGGTTATGATGTGGCCAAGGTTGTGATGGGACCAGGGTTTTGGTGTGACTAAAGTAATGATGTGAAGACGAATATAGCTATAGTATTTGTACGTATAATACAAGTATTCATTAAAACATGACTCTGCTTTTAATGAGTGTTTTCTGTTTGAATGCGTTTACTATTAGAAAATACCAGTTGATCTAAAACGTTCGTCAGAGCAAGTTTTTTTTTTTGTGGTGAGACGCTTCATTATCGTCGAGGAGTACATCGTTTAAGAGATATACTGTTCTTAATCAGTATATAGGTACTTGATACGAAGCCTCGTGTAAAGGTGCATAGCAGCGTATGTGAACACAACACACGCAATTCAATTCTTAATACGAACACGTCCGTTCAAGATATTTAATATTGTACCTACGCCATTATTTCATCTCTTTCAAATGGGTTTATGGATCGGTGATATGTCATTTTATCTAATCCTAAGTGATAAAACATTGACAATTATCGGATAAAAAATCTCTATATTATTTTATCACAAGCCTGACTAGGGACTCCTTTTTCTAAAATTTTAATGCTATTATCCCTTCAATGTTGTCATATTTTAGTCTTCAGGGGCTGTAAGCATTAGAACATTTTTTTTTATGGATGAAACATAGATGCAATTTCTCTTAATCATAGTTTGTTTGACAATTTTCTCTAGATACACGCTTAATTTTTAGATAATATCTTTTGTATAGATGGACCGTATTTCTGTATAAATTAATGTCTTTTAAACCTATCCCCTTATCGTGTTAACAGATTTCCAATTTTTACTACGCATATACACTAAAATTATTTCCTTAGTATTCGAATCACTCGTCACGTTTTTGGCATTCATGTTTTCATTTTCTATCTGCGTAGGGATGTTTGATAAATATAGTTTAACACGCGCGTTTGGTTTTTAATTGATTCTTGGTTGTGAGGTTCGGCTAGATCTCAACCCGATTTAACCTCCAAAAGCTGTGTATTGACCGTTACAAGGCGGTGCTCGCAATTTTGATCATTTTATGTTTATACTTACTTTTCTGTTGTAAAATAGGAGATGACGAGAACAAGAATATCTCTCCTGATAAGAGTTTCTGGATTTTTCATAGTTTGCTTTATTCAATGTGAATGTCTTGCAACATTCTTCATAGTAAATCATAAACAAGAAGTGAAGACAAAAAGAAGTAAAGGTTAATAGTACCGTTAAGTCACAACTATTAATTAAAAAGAGAGTCGACATCATTCCAGTTAACTGCGTTTACAATTTTTTTTAGGAACACCATGCGCACTACACTAACAGAAATAATTCTAGCTTATAACCATTTGATTTTAATTTGAGTCCGGTTGCATTAATTAGACACGAGAAGAACCATATGTTAAGTAGATGGTTAAAGGTCAACTAACATTAGTTGATTACCCAAACTTCGTACGGTCGCAGAACCTGGAAAGATTTATTACACTTGAAATGAGACAGAGAATGTGACATAAATACTGGAAATTTAAATTAAAATGCATTATTCTTTGTATTAGATAATGCTATTTAGCACAAATCAAAAGTGAAGTTCACGACATTTTGTTTTAATGCATGTACTAAAATGTATGACGAAACCAGCTGTTCTACATGTTCTTGCATCGCGCATGTTTTACTCCTCGAAAATACCATGCACCATTCTGCATTATGCATACATGTATATCAAGTACTTCAGATGTTTACCGTGAATTTATATTCCACGGCGCCATCCATTTTTATACAGTTTCCAAATGTATTAAGTTTTTAAAGCTTTCAGCAATGCCTGATGCAGATTTGTTCACGTTGCCATATAACCGACATGCTTATGCCATCAAAAATCTGGACGTAACGTGCCTTATTGGAGGGCATGACCATACCATGAAACTAATAGTCCCGTTCTTTGCAAAAATGCTCCATCTTTCCTTACAAGGAAACATGTAGATTAATGGATACTCATTCCTCGATTAACTACGACATAATTCACATTATTAGATTATATTGTTATCCAGATATGATCGAAATTAGATTAGAACAAATTTGTCTTTAAAAACGTC
Organism: Dreissena rostriformis; assembly: GCA_007657795.1. NCBI lineage: Eukaryota > Metazoa > Mollusca > Bivalvia > Myida > Dreissenidae > Dreissena > Dreissena rostriformis. The sequence continues at coordinate 81,285 of VMBQ01003881.1, forward strand.
AAGCTGTAATCTGATTTCCCGTCTAACATAACACAGTCCTCCAAAATACCGAATTAGGAATGCTGGTATTCCTGACAGGCTCGAGGTTTCGTGCATATCAATGAGAGTGTGGGGTGTCGGTTTTTTGGATCGGATGGTGAACGATTGTATTTGCAAGCGTTGTCGACGTACAGCGGCGAGATGATACGCTGCGTTGGAAACAGAATGACACGCGCTTCTAGAACGGTTGAGATGCTATACCGGTATGCACAAACATCTTTACACATTACATCATAAATGTTTTTGTGGGTTAAACATGTATGTGGATTGGTGCTTCTCTATAACAAAATTGTCGCGATGTTGGAAACAACGCCGATTAAAAAACAGATTGTTACTACATATACTGTGCCTTAAATATAAACAGAACTTAAACTGAAAAATAAGTCGGTTGTGCAATTGTTACCGATTTCAATCAAACTGTTACCTACAAAGACCAAAATAAATGTTTTCAACAAACGACGGCTACCCCGCGATCATACCAGCGGATGTGGAAGCGCAAATAACATGTTATCTCCACCTGACAATGCACTCATAAGCACGTCAATTAATTGGAGTGGTTTGTCAGAACTTAGAGGAAGGAAATGGGATTAAAAAACTACAAATACTACAAATCCTATGGGAGTACTAGCATTGAAATCAATTAAACGATGCGGAGATTTAATGGGTTTAGAGATTAGAAAATAATAGAAAGATAGTCGCAATGTTTACACTTTTAATTTTGATATTATCAGGTAATAATTAAATTCCGTCTCTTCAATAATTGTTTGATGCATGTCGGTTCCATATAATCTAATAGCTCTACAGAATTATTGTAACTTTATAACGTGGCGTAATTAATACCCTCTCGAAAGCCCCGTGAAGTATACCCTGGGGCGACTTTAATTGACTTAAATTCCGAAGATATCTCTTTTACCTTATCAAGGAAGCAATTTAACAGACAATGGCTTGAAGTAGTGTCATATTTTCATGAGGAATTGCAGCGTTATGACAGAAGATTTACGCGATAGGAGACACAATAATTTTACCCAGTTTATAAAGAGCGGGTTTAAAAGCTTCCTCTCTGAATGATTTTATTCTGTTTAGCCTGACATTCATTGTCGAGTTAGCTAGTACCACAGCCGTTAAGTTATCGGTGTATTCATTTCACTCATTAAACAACAAACAGTCGAAAACAAAACAAAACAAACAAGTTCCTTCGAAATCATACATTTTCCGATATCAATTTAAAACGCGACATATGTTTAGTGAAAACCGCTTTTTGAAAGACAAAGGTTTTGGAATGTAGCATTTAATTTCAGAGAAACACAATTTCTGTCGCTCGCAATCTGATTAAACGATGGTTTCGGTATCGTGATCATATTGACGTATTTACGTCATGAAGATTGCACTCTGCGTGCTTCAGCGATACGGAGCATGTTTGTAATGGACGATTGTCGATTTTGTAATAAAATACACATTTATACATAACTGATATTTAATGAATGGGTCAATCCAACGATACAACCATAAATCCACATCATTTCATCTATTTTGATTACCGTCCTATAATATGAAATAAACGACACAAAATCCATTAGGGCGGCTAAATGAACGAATTTTGGCGAGGAATTCAGTCCCTGGGCACCAATACAAATTACTTCGACGATCATAACTAAATTTGTGATCAATCGTTACAAGCAGATATTTCACAAATTTCTCACCCCGCGCGAAAATCGTCTTCGGGGTCATTTTCGCGCTGTATGCAAAAAAGCCGCGCGTGAACATCCATTTTTGGGTGCGACTGAACGGAAAGTGTATAATGCGGCCTCACATCGCGGCCGGCTCATCACTCATGCGTCGGGGAACCATTCGCGGGTTGTTTTCAGAGAATTATCGTATAATGAAGTTATTATGAAGTGTCAAAAGACAATGGTGTGTAATGCGACACTTTCCTTCTAAAATATCCCATACTATCGCTCTATTCGGTCGATTTACAAACACAATTGCCATCCGGTTAAAATATTGTCGTAACCGATTAGGGGCATTTTACTCGGATTAACACCGTTTGCAACTCTACAGTTTTAGTGCAATAAGATCCCATTTAAAGCGCGACATTATGATGAATAATGCATCCTTTATTGGCGCAGATGTCGATGCAAACACTAAAGCACGGTTAGGATCATGGCGGGAAGGCATTAAACGTCGTTATCTTCGCGGCTCCGTACGAGAGTCTAACCGCTCCTAATTACTATATTAAATTTACAAATTGACAGACGACCGATAAAACATTTAGGCTTCACGCTTGGTGCCACGTTTCCACTGTCGTGCGTTCCAAGACGAGCATCGCTATTGGCGACACGTAACTGATCCAGGTATTTCTCTGAGATTTCAGTTTAAACTTTAAGATACGATATAACGCGTGTCAAAACGTTATGATACGTTGCTTCGAGTTCCATTGCAATCTGTTCACGATTTGACGATTACAGGTGCCACGAGCTGATGTCCAGTTTAAATACGATTACATAAGGTCCGATGGGAGTGTTCCGAATTCGTCTCGTTTCGACAGAACGAGTTCCTCGAAGTAGTACGTTCTTGTACGCGGTGTTACGTTACCTTACGTTTATAAAGAATCAATGCGCTCCGCTCCGCAACGATACGACTATGGTTGCGGTATCTTTCACGATTACATCGATTATATTCACGATGAAGCCGGGACTGGACCAGAATGATATAAATATTGCCCGTTTACTATCAATGTCTTTTATTCTAAACATCGCATCAGAACGTTTTTTTTCTCTTGCAGATCGACTACGATCACTGCGAAGTGGACGTACGAGTAGAGAATAATTGTCACGCTTTGTTACGATACAATACGACTTGATACGATGTCCCGATTAACAATTGATCGCTTGTGATCGTGTTTTTTTTAACCATTCAACAAATGTCCACAATAAATACGATTGACTTCAAGATTATAGCCAATACCATCTGATAAAATCATTATGATACGTTCACAATTAATACCACGATTTAAAAGGATGTGCCAGCCTAATATAGGCCAGGGACCTATACAGTTTGTATAGGTCCTGTATAGGCTGCTTGTCAGTTTTGGGAGAGATAAGCACAAACACGAATTCACATGAATAGATGTTCTAAAGTAATGCATCATGATACAAATACGTGTACTTAGATCTACATTTTCAAGCAGCTGTTTTCAGTACACTGAAAGTGTTAGTAATTATCCGAGCTGTTTCGTTTCGTAGTACATTGCCAGTAGCAAAAAAAGTCGCCATCGCTTCAGATTCAGAATATTAATAAATGTCACTATCAACGTTTGCCCCTTGACGTTTTTTTACGAAACAAAAACTTCACATGAATGTGGCATATGACGTAACTACATGAAACAAGATATTTTTTTACTCCAACAATAACCAGAGGTTTTATAAATGTCTTTATTTCGGTACCAAAACCACACATTTTCATGCATGTATAGACAACAGTTTCAAAAGAATACCAATAAATATAAAACGTACAAGGGCACGAGGAATCTAAGGGAAGTAATCAATATCAGAAGAACTCTTTCACGCGCACGTTTCTCCGAACAGCATTGGAGTAGCCTCCCTGGAAATGGAACCAAATGTCGGTGGCTAGCACGTTCGTCTTCTTAGGCTCATCTGCAACACAAGAACAAAAACTTCTGATCTAACAATAATTGAATGAATAGTTCCGGTTGATACTCTGTGTCAATGGAAAAAAAATGAAAGCTGAGTGTCATTCATTATTTCCTTAACATATATTAGCATAGATTTAGTTGTGCACTCACTCAAATCACCCCCCCCCCTCGAAGGAAGTTCAAAATGAGGTCAGATGATCAGTCTGCNAATATATCATCACTATAATGATAATGTACATACAGTAACGTGTACCTAGTTTGAAATGGCCTTTTCAACCAATATCAAGCCACGTAGAATTATGGATCAAAATATGTATCAGAATTGAGGAAAAGAAACATAAAGCCCAATTAATTTTGAATCTGATCTTAATATCCCTTACCTGACACAGCAGACTTGGCCTCAGGTGTTGTGCGCTTTAACACTCGACCAAAGAAATCCTTCACTTGCTGCAACACAGTCATTACATATTACCAGTGATAAAAAACTAGTACTACATTCTTTTCAAATATTATTTGAGGTTCATAATTCATGCACACATATTTATCTAACTGAAGTTGAACAGTCATTTTATATGAAAAAATCATTTACTATTGAAGAAGTCTTTTTGTCATGAATGTTAATGAAGATAAACTGATCGCATGCATGTACTGTAATAATAGAATGTTGTTGCAGGCAAAAATGCAATATTTACTTGTGTAAACTTCAATTTATAAACATCAGAACAGTTATGATTCTATCATTTGTATTTTTTCATTTATATCACTTTGTAAAACACAATTTACTATATGCAAGTATGATAATGGCAAAACAAACAGACAAGACCAAACATTGAACATACCAGTACATACCGCTGTTCATATAGTGGAAATGGTGTCCCACTAGCAACCCAGAGGTCATGGGTTTGATGCCCATTATGGGAGCATTCTTTAGATCTCTCAAAAGACGACAAGTACAGGTTCTATCCAGGAAACAGCCTCAACAGCGATTCAGTAAGCCAAAGGTTTTCATTGCAATTGAGCACAAATAAAATAGGTTTCAACTAAACTAAATGTTCTAATCAAGTACAGAAATGTTGAACACACACACAGGGGTAATCTAAAGGCCAATGTGAGTTCACATACCACTTCCTCCGGTTTCCCGAGGGGTTTCGCTGTCAGCCTCTGAAGGTGACTGGGCACCACGGGGGTTTTCTCCCCTTCTTTAGTGCTCGCTTGCACTCCGGGCTTGCCTGGGGTGTTTTTGGTGGTTTCTTTTGGGCTAAACAAGCAAATGACAAAATATTAAACTTATGGTGGATGAGATACTATCAAATATACAAACAGGTTAAAGTCATGGCAAATCTAGAAACTTAAAAACAAAATACATCAATCAAAGTGATCATTATAAAACAAATATTACAGAAAACAAGATGAAGATTAATTAGTAAAGTGTCGATGGATGTCCCCCTAAAAATGGCATTGGACAAGGGAATGAGGAAATGTTGTGACATTTGTGCCATTTAAATAACAAATTTAATCCAGCACAACACAATTATGGGCCAGACACTAACATCTACTTTCCCTGTATCCATATGAGGACAAGGGTGTGGTAAATGAGTAGTCAGAGGGGAGGAGGAAAATTTGGACATAAAGATGTGCATTAGATGCAGACAAACCTTTTACAACAGACATACTCATAAACACCAAGTTGAACTAAACAACATTGTTTATTTCTTAAAACCTTTTTCTTCTTCATATACGAAGGATGCAAATTTAACAGACTTCATTTGGGGTGAACTCTGTAATGTTTGTCGTTTTGTTTTTTGATCCCCAATGCAGTCTTTCATTATTGTTGAAAGTTCTAACTTTTGCGATATGGTCAGCACTTTAACACAGTTGAATTTGCTTTATTCCAAAACAACACTTAACCATGGGATCAGTAGTTCTCCCATTACCCGGACAGAACTTCCTTTACCAGTCAGAAACTAGTATTGATTTATATCCAAGATTGTTTCAAGGCATTCATTTTTTGTACAATTATTTGTTGATCAATGAGACTTGGTTAGAGTCAACATTTTTTAAATCTTTTTATAATATACCTGCTCTATGTTCCCATAAATACAAGTTGTATCAATCGGTGAAATACAACTGCACAGAAATAATTTCCGTATTATGCTACTCGCTAGTTTTTCAATTCCGTATTACCATACTAGCCGGACTACTTTTTATGGCGTCACTTTGAATGCAGAAAATAATAAGAGCATTTTTGGTTAATCATGAACGCTTAAACTCATTTTTTTAACTTAAATGATTCAAAGTTGTATATAATAAATGTAATATTACGCAAGTCAATTGTTACAAGTGTTTGTATCAGTCTCTTGGCTTGCGCTTTTTCATATCACTCTCGAGGCTCCGCCTCTCATGAGATATGTCATCACACAAGTCACTAGACTAATAAAAACACATGGAACAATTGACTAGCGTAATATTCGTATGTATTCAATTATTTCTGTTCACAGCGCTGAAATGGTATTCACAAAACTCCCAGGGGAATTTTTAACTTAAAAAGTTGCACTTACAAAGTTCTATTACCTCACTAAAACCCAATACAAACAGAAAGAATGTTAAGCATTTGTGTCGTATTCTGAGAAAACTGGGCATAATGCATTATGACCATTTTTCTCAGAACACAACACATTTTAGCGATATCTTCTATTTCAAAGCATTTTATTGTAAAAATACCTCAACATGAACATGACACTTAAGGAACTTTATCTGTTCAAGGAATTTACTTAAGTTTTAAATACGAAGCTTTACGAATATGGGCCCAAGGAACAATGAATGATACACAGAACTCTTAGGACTCACTCTGGTTTTGGTGCCCTGGCAACCTCACTTCTCCTCATCTTCTCCAACTCTATCTGAAATGATAAATGATCATCACAAATGATCAGCAGAGAATACATGTATTAAACCAGTGTTGGAAATTAGTTATTTAGTCAAACAAGCCAAAAGTGTACCACATTCTGGGAAAACAGGGCTTAATGCATGTACATGTACGTAAAGTGTTGTACCAGATTAACCAGTGCAGTCTGCACAGGCTAATAAGGGACGACACTTTCCGCTTAAACTGGATTTTCACTAAGAAGACTTCCTTCAAACATAATATACCATAAAAGCGGAAAGTATCATGCCTCAGGGTGCAGGATCCACGGGGTTCACATGGGGTTTACACAAGGTCTGGACAGAATGTTTACACTTTATTTTTGCAAATATCTCCAGTTATTGTAATTCAAAAATTTGCAAAATTCTTTAGTGCATAAAAGACTGTTTTAATTGCAGTTTGTGCCGATATCTTAAGATTTAAGAATAAATCCTTGAATACATCTGAAATCCATGACAAAATTTCACTTTGCGTGCAGCATAAAAGTGTAAATGAAAGCTTTACACATCAAATTTTTGTTCAAGAACACATGCTTATTAAATAATTCTGATGTTTTTCAAATTGTCACAAGAAGCATAAACAAGAGCACGGCAGAGCGGGTGCCAACGCTCGGCTGTGGGTGCAGTTTTGAAAAATAAATAAAGACCTTTGACCTTGAAGGATAACCTTGACCTTTCACCACTCAAAATGTGCAGCTCCATGAGAAACACATGCATGCCAAATATCAAGTTGCTATCTTCAATATTGCAAAAGTTATGGCCATATTTAAGTTTTCGGACGACGCGGACGGCGGGCGAGCTGGCTATGACAATACCTCGGGTTTTCTGCGAAAACAGCCGAGCTAAAAACTGTCTTTTAAAGCACAAGTTCTAGTTCAAATTCTTAAGAAAAATTGTTTAAAAAGTTAGTTGAAAAAAAAAACAACAACTCTTACTGGTGTGTTTACATCCATTAACGTTTAAATGTGAACCCCCAAAAGTCACGTGATCCTGCACCCTGATCCCTGATAAGCCTATGCAGACTGTACCGGCTTATCTGGGATGAAACTTAACGCACATGCATTATCCCAATTTTCCCAGAACGCAAATCATATCACTTCATAGTAAGAAAATATTACTAGCCCACTTACAGAAAACACAGATTTTGAAGCCCTTTAAAAGAATTACCAGTCCAGGGTTTACTAGCTTTTGTTCATTTTTTCAACTGTTTAGCTTGCATTATTTCTCCGCCTTTGCTTTAATGTAAAGTGTACACAAAGTGAACCTTCAGATGTAATAGCAGGGCAAAAACCTTATTACAACATATGGTCCATTATTTATGGCAAGGAACCAATTGACAATGAGACAAAAAATAAATGTACCAGAAAAGACAAATAATACACAAACATGAATAAAACTGGCGTCACCACCTTGGAACAGTCAATGCCAAACATTGGGGGTTCAAAGAAGTTTTTAGGAGCTCTAAACCTCATACATGGCCCAGAATAAATAACAAAACATTAAATTGTAAATAAAAATTAACGTTATGGCATCACAATCCAAGTTCAATTGTGATAAAAAGAGAAGAATTGTTTTCAAGCAAAATTATTTTTTTGTTTCCTAACTTACAATGTTGTAATTAAATGTAATAAGGCAGACAAGAGATCTATATCTCCTGCCATGATCCTTTTGACCTTCAAGTGTGACTTTAATGTGGCATGTCTGCCTCATGCCCTCTGCACATTGCCTCAATTTGATAAACATTTGAGGTAAGTTTCATGAAATTCCTTTTAAAGGCACAGGCAATCAGGGCAACAGATAAGGTTCGTTTTATCGTTTTAACGATTTGTATTTGACAGAAAACGAATTTAAATAAACAAATAAATCGTACAGAAAACAATATGTAAATGGAAAAAAAATATTGTAATTGATTCTTTGTCGTTTTAGTTGTACCGTTTTCATGCGTTACACGTTTAATTTGAATCAGTATATTGTGACCTTAAGTGCGTCCGTAATATTTCAGTAAGTTTATCTATAAAGACACTGGTTTGGAACAGTGTCAAATAAAAAGTTACCTCCTTCGTAAAAACTTTGGGAAAATATGTCGGCCGTTAATCAAAAATGGGCTAGGAAAGTTTCATTTAAGGCGTGCGCCCCCAATATTTTACAATTTGTTGCACGACCCAAACCGTCGGGAAAAGACGTTGTGACGAGTTTACTTTACGAATAAATAGCGCAGGTGGTGACGGATTCTGAAATATTCTGCCAAAAAACATTGTGATTGCCACTGGCTTGTCGTTGATGTAGAGGGTTTGGCAATGTGAGTCTGATGCTTGATTGTGTTGAATTACAATTAAACATTACTTGTTTTGTTATCATATCTTTTTTGAAGTGAGTGTGCCCTGAGACTGAAAGGCAGGAGTGTTGAAACTGGTTGAAACAAAATGACTCATCACCATCAAGTTGTCAATATACAATTAAAACTAAAATTTACAAACAACCATTGACACTTAATTTATAATGACTTAATTGGAATAATAATTGCTGAGAATTATCAATCCCCAAAATAAAGCGCTCATCTGATCCAGAAATATATGTTAGTTTTGATCAAATTGTAAAAAAACTAATTGGAAAATAATGTTTAGGGAAAAAAACTAATTGTTACAAAAAGCTTGTAGTGTAAACTTATTGACACAAACTCTTATCTGTTTCCAAGGGCAATATAGAACAGCCACGTAGATCAAGCTAAAGAGATACATTAACCAGTTGATGTAACTGGCTAAACCTTCTGCATCTGATCTCAAAAGACAAATATTGAGCCAAGTTTTACTAGAAATGGCGTGGCAGAGGCCGACGCGTATCCCCACGCTGAATGTTTGACCCAGGGTTGGTAATGGGGCCATGCATAGTTGAGATTGACCGTATTGTCATAAGAGAAGTTCAGTATCAATTTGAAGTGAATCCGTGTAGAAATGAAGAAATTATAGTAAAAGGCAATTTTTGGTGGGTGTGGCCTATGTGGGCGGGGCGCCCCAGGGTTGGGAATGGGGCCATGCATGGTTGAGATTGACCGTATTGTCATAAGAGAGGTCCAGTATCAATTTGAAGTGAATTGGTGCAAAAATGAAGAAGTTAATGTAAAATAACCTAAAAAAATGAGTGAAAATCTCTGACCCGGCCCCACCCCAACCCCCATAACTTTTGACCCAGGGGTCAGATCAAAATTCCAAATAGTGCAGGGTCGCACATATGCTCATAGCTACCATGTGTGTAAGTTTCAAGGTTCTAGTGCTAATAGTGTAGGAGGAGATATTGGCCAGGACGGACGGACAGAC
>VMBQ01003882.1:0-67276 GCA_007657795.1 Dreissena rostriformis
GTTAGGAAGTTTATGAATATGACTTAAGGCATTTCCTCAAATTTAAGGGAAAACAGCACAAACCTAAGGCAAAATGACAACCTTAGGTTATTTTTTTCCCTTAGGTGCTTTATGAATACCGGCCCAGGTCCTTAACTAGAAATTAATGAACTGAAATAATATGTAAAAAAAGTAAAAATCGATATTTTTGTCTTTAAACAGAGCACGGCGCACGGCTCCCTTTATACAGAGCACGGCCCAATTATAATCAAACCAAAGTAAACACAAATGGTTAATAACAATGATTAACAATACGACAACAATTATATTTTACATTTAACACTGCTGAACTGGTCTTAAACTTACTATTTTTTTCAAATCGTTATAAAATCGTTTATATAATTTTAACATTAAAACAATCAAAGGGTTGTTTTATCTTATACATTTTATTGTTGAATCGGTCGTTCTACAATAGCACACGTTTTACGTCAGATTTTTAAGAACTAATACAATGTGTAACCTTTAATGCCTAGCTTTAATAACCTTTTATAGGGAAAGGTCAAGACATTTTGCGTTTAGACAGAGTGGTCATGGCTGAGGGACGAGAAAAAACAGACCCATTCATTTAAAAATCAAAAATCAAGATTTTTAAAAAATGTTTACCGTATCAGCAGAATTCAATATATTCTGTAAACGTACTATGCTTAAGTTCATTAGTCTCGGTTTTTATCCGATGCCTACTTCATGCATTATCCGGTGCCAGCAATCGACTGACAAAATACTTTTTTCTACAAACTAAACCGTCACTCATCACGGCAATTACTTCACAATAATTATGCTGACTTTTTCATCAGGAAACTACCTAAGCAGTTTGAATTTCATTGTTTATATGGATCAATATCTGCATTGTACTTCCGATTCTATAGGTTTTGTGCTTTAACTGTAAGGCAATATAGGTTCCCACTGCAAATTGACGTTTTTGATAAGCACGAATATAAAATTTACTAAATGAATGCCTTAGTTGTTCCGTGGAATATTGGTTTGGTGAAAAATGCTAACTTAAAGTAGAGAATATTGAGAATAAAAGAACACTCTTATCACAAAGCAGTCAATATTTTCTGATATGATCCGGGACCGTTTCGCAAACATTATCATTCGTATCCATATGCACACTGTGCAAAAATGACATTTGCATGTTAATCACAACACACCAAATACTATATCCCCCGTGGCATGCATAAATGGTGCTTATGCTTTATGCGGCCAGCGAAGCTTCAGTCCAGCCTGAGCGTCCGTGCAGTCTGGTCATGAGCTTGTCTGTCCTCTATGAAGTCACAAAGTTTCCGTGGTCTCATTTACGGACATGGTAGACCCTTACCAGAGTGCGCGAATGAGCAGGTTGGTTTGTATCTACGCTGACCGCATATTGCATAAAACCCATGTTTGCGTGATGTTGCTTATATATATATTAAACGGCATATCTAAATAAAACATAATTATAGAACCGTTTAATGTTGAGTTATGTGTTGATCTAAGTAAGATCTTAAAATAATGATAAAACAAATAAAACTTGTTTCCCTATAAATCACATTGGAAATGAATTAGAGTAGAACATTATATTGTCAAACCAAAGGACAAAAACAGAACAAAAACAGCAACAAAAACATAGTATATATATTAATTATAATTTAAAAGAAAAGGAAACTTTACTGTTAATAGAAGCCATTTATAACTAAAACAGAAACTGTATTGTCACTTTTAAAGGCATGGAATGTTTAATATAGCATTTACAGATAAACTACAGAAGTTCGGATTAATAAGCAATTTTCAAAAAGGTCGTGCTCAAGTCGTTATTCAAAGGGCGACTAAATAAAACACTACTCTCCTCTTCAAGAATTCGACATTGATTACAAAAAAAGAACAAATACGTTGATCATGAGGTAAACGTTCACACGGAAACGTTCATTCTGTTTCAAACACGGAAAGGGGAAACTCCACTTCTAAATTTACAAAATGCAGATCTATGATTAAACCGTAATTACATAACAATAATTATCTACACCATGTTAAAGTTCCAGTAAACAAAAGGTTCTTAGCTTCTCACACCCTCTTCTATATGAGTCATCAGAAAAATTGCTTTTAGGTACCAATCTCTTTCATAGCAATGAAGCATAGCAGCATCAACAGCTTGGGAGCTAAACGGTTTTAAACGAAACATATCCGCTCATTATGACTCGAAACACCCCCTTCCCTACGGCGATGATGCAGACATGAAATCTGAAGAAAACCTATATTTCCAGTAGTATCGACAATTTTTTGTTATAGTTTGGGCTCACGATTGGTAATTTTGCTCATAAAGTCATATCTCGTTAATTCAAAACAAGAAATTAACAAACTCAAACAAACGCATTGATTATATTAAATTTAACATTTTTCATTTGATGTTTGTGGGTGTGAATGTTTTAAACGGAAATATTTGCGATTTAAAAATGATAATTCACTGTTTCAAACAGTGCAAACTAACGGTAAAGGTTTTTTGCGTCATTACGTTTTTATTCAAACCAAATTCTCCAGTTGAACCCCTTGAACATGTTAAAAAAACGGTAGAAAAGCATTTAAACAGTGAAACATTTTTTTGTTTTCGGTGAAGTATCCCTTTTTATTCACTTCTTATCATATAAAATACATATTAATATTCGTTGTTGCACTTAAAATTAAATTGTTCTATCACGTGTGAATTTAAATCGAAAATTTACCAAAACCAACACGGACCCTCAATGTGTATGATTTTCATGATTTTTTTTACATACATGCATTTATCAATTAATTTAACAAAAACGACACAACGCTCTTTAAAGGCAACTGTTATGAATTTCAACACTGCGCAGTTATATAACTTGCTCTTGTTGTGAGGCTTTGGATGTAATAAATCATTTGTAAAACTTGGCGTTACAATAGCTTGCTTAAATTTAAACTTACAGCTTGGGTAATTTGATTACTATTTTATAACTGCGTACACGGTACATCATGTATCACAATAATCACATTCGCAAAATACACGCGATTACAGTTAGACAGTTATCATGCGTTGAACAAAATCCCGTTGAAAAATGTTCATGCTTGTTTTCTGGTCCGATAACCGAGAAACTATCCCTTTATATAAAAAGCCATTATGTGAAAAAAAACCATTCAACTGCAAGTAAAGAGAATATTCACTTACAAAAGCAAGATAATATCAATTTATTCCGATTGACGCTTAATTCAAATCAAATGTAATAACGCGGAAATAATTCTTAAACTTGTCGTTATATGTATTGTCACTGTTTGCACATCTTCCTTAATTTAATAGTCAAATCATGTATTCTTTCAAATATATCCTAAGTAAAGGGAAACAACACTTGTCATTGCCAATATTTACTCGATCGAGTTGCGAGCCTTTGTGTCCTAGTTTAATCAGACAAATCTTAACAAACCGAACATAACTGTATCGATGAATGTGTTAATTCCATGTTAATCATTGAAATCAATTTGAATCAAATGGAAACAAATCTTAAATTTAATAAAGCTTTATTTGCTAAGCGAGTTGGACGCGATTTAATAAAATAACGTAAATATACGCCTTTTTTAAATCTAAAGAGAAACAACCATTTCAAATGTCTACTCGACTCTTCAAGTCGTTTGGGCTACACACAACCGCTCTAAATCTATCACTGCGAATTGGCCATTGAGAAATACCCTTACAAAGAGAGTTTTGTGCAAATAAGCACAATTGTGAGTTTTTAAATAATAATGAGTGCTTGATTTTAGTTGCGGTTGATTGTTTTGAATGTTTATGAAACTGTTGCTTATGGTAACTAGACTGTCATACGGGAAGTCAGAATAACACAATTCGTAACCAGGTGTATTGCTAGCTCCGGACGCCATTTCGAGAGAAAATAAATCAGGGCGTTCGTTATTTGCAATGTTGGGAAAAGCTGATCCTTTAACGCTAAGTTTCCTCTGTTGCAGACTCGAAAGCGTGATGGCCGTCGACGCAAAGTAGTACAATAAGTTACGTATACTATTTTACACTTATTCGCAATCTTGTGTTACTACATTTAAAGTGTTTCGGTTGTTGATTTTTGAATGGAATTAGTTTAAACATATTTTTTTATTTGATACACATATACATGTACATGTATGATACAGTAACGGATTATACACATATGAAAATTGCATGGACACACAAGGAGTGGGTCTAGAGTATACCCAAATCATCAAAGGCCCTTTACAAATATGATGGAGATAATAAAACAATAAGCACGATATCAGCAACAGCGTGTTTCTAAAGGTATAGAAGATATTATGTTTATTATGTTCCTTGTACATGAACAAAGGCAACCAAATCAGAACAAGAAAAACAATATACAAAATAAAAATACAAATTAGTTTCACTCTCGGTCTTCTGACAAGCCCGAACGCGATTTGCAATAAAAACGTGCATCACTGCTAAAAATAGTATGGCAGTGTGTTCTAAGATGGAATTTATCCGTTACTGAGTCGTTTTGTACGTTTTATAAACAGTTGAACTTCATCGAATGATTTATCATCATTTTAATTGTCAAGAGTTGGTATACCAATCGAAGAATCTCGTAGCTTTTATTGGATGGAACGTTCGGGTATTTCTAATCATATTAAAACGCTCATCACGATTATAAGGAAAGTTAAATACAGTAATGATTTATATCCTTAGTTTGAAAACCACANCCCCCCAAGATGATGCAGACATAAAATCATTAGAAAACATATTTTACCAAGTGTATCGATAAGTTGTTGTTATAGTTGGGCTTAGGTTAGTGAAATTCGCTCATAAATTCATATCTCGTTCATTCAAAACAAGAAGTGAACAAACAAAATCTAACTCATTGATTTTATTAAATATAACACCTTTCATTTAATGTTTTTCTGTGTTCTAAACGGAAATATAAGCCATTTAAAAAAGATAATGCACTGTTTCAAACAGGGCCAACTAACAGTAAATGTTTTTACGTCATGACGTTTTTATTTATACCAACTTCCCCAGTTAAACCATTTTAAAATGTAAAACACGACAGAAAAGCATTTAAACAGTAAACAAATGTTGTTTTCGGTGGAGTATCCGTTTGTATTCACTCCTAATCATAAAAAATACATATTTCTATTTGTTGCCGCACCACTCATAAAAACTTGTTCTTGTTCTATCACCCGAATTTAAATCGAAAATTTACCAAAACCAACACGTACCCTCAATGGGTATGATTATTATGAAGTTTACTTTTTTACATACATGCATTAATCAATTATTTAAAAAAAAGCCACAACGCTCCTTAAAGGCAACTGTTATGAATGCCAACAATGCTCAGCTATATAACTTGCTCTTGTTTTGAGGCTTTGGATGTGATAAAACTTGTAAAACTTTGCGATAAAATAGCTTACTTAAATTTAAACTTAACCTTGGGTAATTTGCTCTATTTTATACCTACGTACACGGTACATCATGTATCAAAATAATCATAGTCACAAAATGCACGCCAGTACAGTAATACAAGTTTCCATGCCTTAAAGGGACTTGTTCACAGATTCTTGCATGTTTTGAAGTTTGTCATTTAATGCTTTAAATTGATAAATCTAAACATCGGAACCTAAGAGATCCAGTATAAAACAAAAATAAAATTAAAGAAAGAAAGTTAAAACAAAGTAATCTACACCTGGGCTCGTACCACTGACCCTTGGAGTAAAAGTCAACAATCCTCGTAATTTCACAAAATATAACGATACCAACAGAACTTTCAAAATTATTCAATCGTTTTGCGTTTGTAACGCTTTCTAATTTTCAGGTTTTAAATCGTCATAAGATGCATATAACGGATATTTTAGAGCAGGGTAAATGTTCAGTATTACTGTTTCCTTGCAAAAAAATAACTACATCGAACATTTGCAAATCTGCAACATTTTTGTTTTCAATTTTGTCAATTTTTCAAAACGTGAACAGGTCCCTTTAAACAAAATCCCGTTTAAAATATCCACGTTTGTTTTCTGGTCCGAAAAATAAGACTGTCCCTTTATATATAAAGCCAACATGTCAAAAAACCCATTCAACTTCAAGTGAAGAGAATCTTCACTTACACAACCAAGATAATATCAATTTACTCCGATTGACGCTAAATTCGAATAACATGAAATTAAAGATAATACCTCTTAAACTTTTCGTATTGTATTGTTACTGTTTTGCCCATATTGCTGAATTGATGCTTAAAAATGTATTCGTTCAAATATTTCCTAAGTAAAGGGAAACAACACTTGTCACTGCAAATATTTACTCGATCGAGTTGCGACCCTTTGTGTCCTAGTTTAATCAGACAAATCTAAACACACCAGCATGACTGTGTTTATTCCATGTTATTGAAATCAATTTAAATCAAATGGAAACAAATCTTAAGTTTAATAGAGCTTTATTTGCTAAGCGAGTTGGACGCGATTTAATAAAATAACGTAAATATACGCCTTTTTTAAATCTAAAGAGAAACAACCATTTCAAATGTCAACTCGACTCTTCAAGTTGTTTGGGCTACACACAACCGTTCTAAAGCTATCAGTGCGAATTGGCCATTGAGACATTCCCTTACAAAGAGAGTTTTGTGCAAATAAGCACAATTGTGAGTTTTTAAATAATAATATATATACTTTTATTCCTCCATATACAAATGTACACGATACGAAGATCAAAACACAATATAACTATATATAAACAATGGTTCAGGTAAATAATCATTTAGTGAGTCCCCTACTGTAAAAACATTTTGCAGACTAGTGATGAAAGTTTTGTATGATTGAGGTTGTCATAGTTTATATTGAGAAACATCCGGAGTATATAATTGCACTGCTCAGAAAGACTAGAGCGACACATCTGGTTGAAAGCACTAAGTCCGTTTGTGTCTATTATGGTATTCCATAACTGTTCACGGGTGTTAGAATTCATATTACAGAGCAGAATACGATGGCGCACTATATTCAAATTCACTCCATTACAAAGTGCACATGTATTTATATACGCGGGCATAGTAAGTCACCCAATTACTCGCATTGTCTTACTACATAGAGAGGAGAGTTCAGGATTACTTATGGCGATAGTCCATAAACCACACACTCCGAAAGACCGTAATATTGTTGAGCCAAGAAAGGGGTACTTTTCTGAACACTCTTGAAACAGATTTACATTCTTTTTTGTGTAACGTGTCGGCGGAGCATGGTTTTCCACACATTTTTCACCGGGAACAGGCCTTCTGCAATGTATTGATCCATGATTTGGTGAGTGCTTGATTTTAGTTCCGGTTGATTGTTTTGAATGTTTATGAAACTGTTGTTTATGGTAACTAGACTGTCATACGGGAAGTCAGAATAACACAATTTGTAACCAGGTATATTGCTAGCTCCGGACGCCATTTCGGGAGGAAATAAATCAGGGCGTACGTTATTTGCAATGTTGGGAAAAGCTGATCCTTTGACGCTAAGTTTCCTCTGTTGCAGACTCGAAAGCGTGATGGACGTCGACGCAAAGTAGTACAATAAGTTACGTATACTATTTTACACTTATTTGCAATCTGTTGTTACTACATTTAAAGTGTTTCGGTTGTTGATTTTTTAATGGAATTAGTTTAAACATATTTTTTATTTGATATACATATACATGTACATGTATGGTACAGTAACGGATTATACACATATGAAAATTGCATGTACACACAAGGAGTGGGTCTAGAGTATACCCACATCATCAAAGGGCCCTTTACAAATTTGATGAAGATAATAGAACAATAAGCACGATATCAGCTACAGCGTGTTTCTAAAGGTATAGAAGATATTATGTTTATTATGTTCCTTGTACATGAACAAAGGCAACCAAATCGGAACAAGAAAAACAATATACAAACAAAAAATACAAATTAGTTTCACTCTCAGTCTTCTGACAAGCCCAAACGCGATTTGCAATAAAAACGTGCATCACTGCTAAAAATAGTATGGCAGTGTGTTCTAAGATGGAATTGATCCGTTACTGAGTCGTTTTGTACGTTTTATAAACAGTTGAACTTCATCGATTTATTTATCATCATTTTAATTGTCAAGAGTTGGTATACCAATCGAAGAGTCTCGTAGCCTTTATTGGATGGAACGTTCGGGTATTTCTAATCATATGAAAACGCTCATCACGATTATAAGGAAAGCTAAATACAGTAATGATTTATATCCTTAGTTTGAAAACCACAACTACAATAAGGTAAGTCAGCCAAGTGATTTTCAAAACGATGTGTTTTCAGGGTACTAAACTTGTTCCTCATTCTAACATGTATCACCATCTTGGCTATATAAAATACATAGTTGTTTGTGTGTTTCAACTACTTACAACGGGGTTTCCGTCAAATAATGGTTGTGGTTTTCGTATATCCATTAGTGAAGACAGTGTCAGTTTAAGTTGGATTGAATGTAACCAGCCATTGTTATATTTGTTGGAATCGGTGGAATATCGATTGTATGTCACGAGTGATAATAGAAAATTATATTTTCGTGAAAATATATTTTTTTCTATGATCACGAGTGAATTAAAATCGATATTCCACCGAATCCAACATATTTTCTTTTTATTTTAAGCTTTTTTTTCACCGTTTATTTAGATTGTAAAAGAGTTTAACTGGAAAATTGCGCTTGAATTATGACGTCATTTTGTCAAAAAATATCCATTTTTTTCAATTTTATTGTTCACTGTTTGAAACAGTGACATTATCAGTTTTAATTCACTGATATTTCTCTACAAACACCGGAAAGCGAAAAAATAAATGCTTCTAGATGTAACGAATGCGTATATCGATAAATGGAATTGAAAAATCGTTATCGTCAGCATGACCCTATTGCTAGCGAAAATCCATGCCATTCAATTGAGATTATCCATCTGTGAGAATATACAAATGATTTTCATTTATTAAGAATACAATATAAAAATTGAAATATTTATTAGTTTGATAGTTTATTTTAACATACATTAGGCTGTTAAGCCCATGGGTACACACATGTTACTACACAATATATTCACAGATGGTTAGTGACGTACATAATTGTTTAACAGAACCAAGATCAACATTTTCAGAAAGCTGTAATAATACAACAAATTTGTATACACTATTGTATTTTGAATGTTTATACTAAGTGTCAGTCTGTAACAGGTCATAAATTTGATCATGTTTGTGTTCTTCCAATAATATTAATTTTTATACTGCTTACATAAATAATTAAACATAGGGCATTCAACTAAAAATGAAATTCGTCCTCAGGAACGTTACAGTGTTTGCATTTTCTGTTNAAAGCGAAAAAATAAATGCTTCTAGATGTAACGTCAGCATGACCCTATTGCAAGCGCAAATCCATGCCATTCAATTTAGATTATCCATCTGTGAGAATATACAAATTATTTTCATTTATTAAGAATACAATAAAAAATGAAATATTTATTAGTTTGATAGTTTATTTCAACATACATTAGGCTGTTAAGCCCATGGATACACACATGTTATTACACAATATATTCACAGATGGTTAATGACGTACATAATTGTTTAACAGAACCAAGATCAACATTTTCAGAAAGCTGTAATAATACAACAAATTTGTATACACTATTGTATTTTGAATGTTTATATTAAGTAGATAAATAAATTTAAGATTTCGTACACTTTTGTCATTGTCAGTCTGTAACAGGTCATAAACTTGATCATGTTTGTGTTCTTCCAATAATATTTATTTTTATACTGCTTACGTAAATAATAAAACATAGGGCATTCAACTAAAAATGAAATTCGTCCTCAGGAACGTTACAGTGTTTGCATTTTCTGTTTTGAAACGGTATCTTTTCAGGCTGGTGCCATCTCCCTGTTTCCATTTCAAGTCTGTGGGCAGATATTCGAACACGAGTTAATGCAATTCTTAATGTTGATGCATTTACTACATTCATATATGGTTGGAACTTAAAGCGACTGTAAAGGCTATAACTTCTACATTCTATTATCAAATCCTCTATGCGTGTACAGCATACATTATAGTATAGCATTCTGCTTCATAGGTTGTTGTTATAACTGTCTTAATAATGCTTTATTCATAATGACGATGTCATTCTGAGTACTCCGCCCTAAACTGTGTCTATGTGTCATATAATTGTTCTCTTCATGTCATTGTTTATAAACACAAATCAACACTATGGTTAGACAGCTTTGCCAAACATAGTTATACGTATATATGCATGTAGATTATTTATTATTAGTAATATCGTGCTCAGGGAGAAAACACATTCAACATACATGCAAGACCTATTTGCAAACATACAATTTCACAAAACCTGGTTAATTTCTTTGTTGAGACATTTACATTTTTCGAAGAAATATATATTGAAAGAAAATAAATATAATTACAGGGCAAATATTCACTGACTTTATTTTGGAATTGGCAATAATTAAAAAAAAAAGTAGACGTCAGTCACAAAAAGACTTTCCAATTACGCGTGTATAATTAACACACATTTGTTTTTGTCAAATGACGCGTTATACGTTTATATATATATATATATTGATAATGGAATTTTGACATTATAACACATCACAATATATTTTATTCATGTGACTTAAGTCCATAAAAAAGTTGTTGAAAGCGACAACATATTTACATGTTATTAATGTACTGATCCGATTACATGAACACATCCGGATGAGTTTTTATCAAACAACAAATACAATATTACTTCTACGTTACATACACGTCATTCCAGCTAACAAGACATTCTAAATGTGTATTGCAAAGCACAAGAAAGAATGTTTTCAACGTGTGTTCCACCCTGATCTCATAATACATATTATTGAAACTGCATTTTAAACAATTATGTCCAATGATAAAATGTCCCAAAATAACAATCTTGTCCGTTACTAAACTAAACATGAAGAAAA
The DNA here is from genome assembly GCA_007657795.1 of Dreissena rostriformis. Taxonomy (NCBI): domain Eukaryota; kingdom Metazoa; phylum Mollusca; class Bivalvia; order Myida; family Dreissenidae; genus Dreissena; species Dreissena rostriformis. Next base: position 10,980 of record VMBQ01003882.1, read on the forward strand.
CCTTAGTTTAGAAGAGATTTTCGTACACAATTTCGTTTTTTTGCAATCTTCCAGTATCTGAAATAAATATAAAAAGATGATAATATATAGTGAGAGAACACAGACGCCGTATAAAAGTTACAAGTATCGGTATCTCGGTAAACAACGGAAAAGTAGTTCGATTTGATGTTGAGACTATAAGGTTTCAGTTTGGAATAATCTCATTTAAAGCATTTAAATGCCAGAAGTACAATTCTTGATTTGTATTGATATACTCTTTATAATTTTAAATGACAATTTTTGGGCCAACTAGAATATATTGTTTACCTGTTTTTATAGCCTCTGCATTTCGTCTGTTGTGGTTACTGGTTTTACTAGAAAACCGATAGAAAAAATACATAATGTTATTACATTTGAAAAAAAAAATCAACAGCAATCGCATTTACAAAACATATATAATAGAACCAACCAGTTATCATATATTTTGTAGTGAAGAGTTTTATAAAAAAAAACACTTTTGCTTGTGTAATTTTAAAGAATGTTTAATAGTCGTCTGGTCGTTTAATTTACACACATAGAGCACATGATAATAGTCGTTATATGTCATACTGGTTTTGTCATTGGAAAATTGGAAAGACGAGTTTGCTTCTGCTCTCGAAAGGTATTTATACAATTTGCGTATTGTACATTTGCGTAAGGGTACAAAGTGTTCAAGTAACATGCTTTGGTTCTCCATATGCAACAAGACCATCATTGAAAATGTTTCATAATTTTTAGTTTTTATACTTACGCAGTAGGACCTGAAAATATATAACAAATAATAAATAAATATTAAAGCAAAAGAGAAAACTCCAGAAACTCTAGAAAGAGAAAAATGTTTGGTCTTGTTCATAGAGGCAAACATAGGCCAGTTATTACTGTTTTGTGTATTTTGTTATAAATAGTGGTTTTAACATTTAAACTTAATTATTTGCTTTTCCATGGGCTTGACTTTTTGCTCATTTGTTTCCTTTGAAGTGAAATATATAGTGCTAAAACAATATATTCTAAAAATGCAACTCACACGAAATTTCAGCATACGGTGTTATTTGGTCCATTTCGTATGACACCGGATTTGAACTGCAAACATGGATTATTTAATGGCACAATCTGGTAAAGCGCGTGTACAAGGTAACTTGAACATATTTTGTATGATCGGCAAAAATAAATACATATAATTTCAATACAACGCTGTTATTTTCTAGGAGTTTAAAGTTTACTCACGTGACGCGTGTGTCACACTTTTCGTAAATGTGTTCATCTCCTAAAAATATAAAACCGTCAAAATATAAGTGTATGCTTATTCCAGTCTAAGGCTCATTGATTGTCCAAACAAGAAGAAAACACTAGTTATGCCATTATATTTCATGACATTAAGCATGTGGTTACAGAAATGTAACAACAAATACGACACAGGTACAAACAATAATGGTAATAAATGTAAGAAGCGCTTTTCAAATGAGAATATTGACATAAATTATCAAGTATAAATGTGAACACAGTTGTTTTATATACTTATAAGTGTACAATTAGCTCTGATTTAAGGTACACGAGCAACTCACCTTCATGTTGCCCATATGATTTGTTTGTCACGCCCCTACAATACATACAAAACACTATCAAATGACGTTATTATGTGTCAAAAAGTATTAAATGCAATATATGTTTGCAAATACAATTATATGGACTAAATAAGAAGTTTAATACAAAAAAGTGGAGAGTTGTTTTATTGTAATTTCGCTGCCATGAGGCTAGTTAGAATTTACATTTTTTTACATACAGTCTAACCTGTCAATAAAGACCACTTAAGGGATTTGGTCGTTGTGGTCTTTGTTCACAGGTGGTCTTTATTCGCAGGGTTGATTTAAACTACAGGTACCTTATCTATGCATGTGCTCTATTGTTTAAATCTTTAAAAACTTATACATGTATAATTAAATAAAGGATTAAAAAACACATTTTTGCTTTGACATTAATTATTTTGATTTCCTTATGTTTTTATTATTTATTTCATTAATCATATACATGTATAAATAACTATTGACATACCTGTATGTGTACATTTTCTTATACAAAGAACAAAGTACAAAATGCACATAACATAGCAAACATTTTAAGAAATAATCACTACTACACAACCATTAAAGTCGACAATAATGGACAATAAATTACAATTGACTGATCTATAATCTAAGGACGTTTTAACATGGAGAAATTTAAGAAAGGAATGATTATCAAACTGTACATTTCATAAATGAGTTGATGAAAGCCCCAAACTGATCTTTGATATTTTCTGCAATTAGAACATTAATCGCGGGTCACAAAACATACAGGCTACTTCTTACACTTTCGACAAACTGTGAAATGCATAAAAGAAGCAGGCGGCTGCCAAATAGCAATGTGTGTAAAATAAACAAAAAAAATGCTATCGAGTGCAGTAAACTGTCACTTGCCAATATCACCATAGCGACCGACGAGTCCATTGGTGAGATGTTTATCACGTGACTATCATAGCGTCTTGGCGGCCATTTTTTTATTGAAAGTTGCGAAATCGTTGATTGTTATGATGGAAGTGGTCGTTGTTAGCTATCAAAATGGACTTTTGGGAATGTAACATGGCGGTCTTTGGTCTTTGTTCGCAGGTGGGCTTTATTCGCAGGTACAATATATAGTGAATTCGTTCGGGAGGAAATCGATGTGGTCTTTATAGACAGGTGGTCTTTATTAAAAGGTGGTCTCTGGGACAGGTTGGACTGTACTAGATTAAACACCTGACACTGCAACCGCAACGCTTTGCAACAGTCAAAGGAGCCATGTAAAAAAATCACTGTGTGTGGAAATAATGTCTTGAATATCTACACATTATCATGAAGGCATATTCCAAGTTGAAATTTAAGTGGATGAAAACTGCAGGAGTAGTTCGATTAATAAAATAACAACAATTTATATCGCGGCCAATTGCAAGTTAAAGGGCACATGCTAACTCAGAATAAAGTTTGTAACTGCGCGTGTTAATTTGTCGTGCTCATCTGCTCTTCGTGACTATGAACAGTTTAAAGTTTCGATTGAATTGCTTAAGACGTTTGGAAGTTTTCACTCAACAATATTAGTGCAGTTTATTATTTTGCCTTCAACATGGCTGCGTTCAAGAGCAAAGTACTCAGGAACGTGTGGGTCAATATGCATTAGAGAAACGTTTTGCGTATCTACACTTTATGACAATGACATAAATCAAGTTTTAAGTTTAAAATTGCGTCGCTTAAAATGTAGTTCGCTCCACAAATTAACAATATTTTATGCTTACATTCCGAACCTCTTTGGGGGGAGGCGGGGTATAAATGAAGGCCAAGTGTGCGGTTTGGACGACTTAAACAATTAAAAAACTCAATGGTATTTTATGCATTGACCGAACCAAGTTAATGACTCAAGTTGTATTTATTTGAATTTATTTGTGTCGTGTGCTTTCGTCCCATTTCCATTTTTCGGACCAATGGTCACTTGCAGTAAATTAAGAAAGTCGTAGTTATGGCAAACGTTATTTCCTTTTAATGCAAGTGTTTTTTACTTTGTTTATAGTGTTATGAATCATAAATTACTTTTTACATTTAAAAAAGCTGGAACATGGAATCATGATATCGAAAATTAACTTACTGATATGCATCTGACCGTTGTACAAAGTCGCGTTCTTCTGACTCTGCAACACGTAAACATTGATCTGAGTTTTTGATGTTCGCCGGTTTTCGAATCATTTACATTTTTTGTAATATATAGATGGACATTGTTGTGTTATATATAGATGTACATGGATAACATGGGCAATAGGTCTATTTCCGAACTACAGTTTTCCTAAAATTCACATTAAGTTTACAAACATTTGTACAAAATTAGCAGCTACGTATATAAGGTTCGGTTTGATCAAATAATATGTAGTTTTCTTAAACCTCAAATACGAACCATTTAAACATTGTTTTAAGTTCTTCATTTTGATATCAATTTTTTCGGAATTACTACAATTATTTTGTTGTAGCCTTTGTATAATTGAAAACCTGAACTATACCTTATACATTGGACAAGGCTGTCATTATTTTTTAAAGGTTTTACCTTCGTTTGCTCTTTTTCTTCGGACTAAGATGACAACAGCTATTGAAATAGCACCAAGTACAGCTAAGCCACTGATAGAGGATGCGACAGCTATAGTTATTGTTGGAGACCTCGTCGTCGAGTCCACTGAAAGTTTATCGTCAACCTTGATTCATTCCCCAAATGGCGAAATACTTAAAAAATTACACAGAATAGCTGCTCAATTTATTCATATTTGTTTTTATATTTTGGTATCGATATTTTTCACTGTTATTTTTCACTATTTGAACAGTGGAATATCATTTATAATTCACTGATATTTCTCTATAAACCACCGGAAAGCATAAAATAAATGTATATCTACCCGATACAAAGGTGTCATTTATAATACGTCACTAGTTTTTTTATCAGTCAATGTTTGGAGGTATGTCATATTACAAGGGAAAAACAATACAGTCGTATTTTGATACCAAGATGTATAATATTTCACACATAAAAACAACAAAACGATATTTAATAAATATTAAGCGAAAACTTGTACGCATTACGTCATGATGAGCAGGCCATCCGTCATACGACATATTCATTCCCGCTAAAAAGCATGATATCGATTGTATATATATATATATATATATATTTTTTTTTTTTGGTAAATGTGGACGTAGATGTATGATAAACAGAAACAGGATACTACCCTATCGTTTTGTAATACATCAGGCTCTGCACGAATAAAACACTCCTCGCAGTTCTTTTATTCTAAACATCATTGATACATTACACAAAGATAGGGCAGTTGCCTATTTTCTGTTTTATTTACTTTTTAAAGTGACACATCGCAATTTGTCGTGAACTTATCAGTTGCGCTATTTCACGTGAGTTTATCAAATTGCACAACTGGGCCTTTTGAAGAGGCACGCAATTCATTTACCTGTCTCACACATGGTGCCTGTGTTGCCGGCTAAACAAGTACACTTGTACCCGGCTACTTTGTCCTGGCAGGTTGCGCCATTTTTACACGGATTAGATAGACATTCGTTGATATCTGTTAAAACACAGTAACAGTGAATAGTATATTACTTAATTCATTTACACTATAATACAATCATCATAACACTGATAAGTCAAGCAATGTGTTAATAGTAGCTCTATGTGACTATGTTACATAATTAGATCATTAAAACGTTAATGTCACGTTGCATTTGTAAAATTATTGATGATTACTATTATAGTGCAACACACTTATAAAAAAAATCAACTTACCACTACAAGATTAATGCCATGTCTAATACGATTATCAAGGTGATAAAGGAAGTGGTGTGCATATTTATCTCACTAACATAAATAATGTACAACTGCTGTCTCCCTTTATCACTGATACACTTAGTACTTTTATGGTGCTCAATAACTGATATTTCAGAACAAAAAATTGATAGACTGAGTCGTATAAAAATGCGTGTCGTGCCGTAATCAGCGTTCATGATATTAAATATAAGTTAATGTATACCCACTCTACTGAAATACACTACAATGTTCGCATCTAAATGCAACAGCGCTAAATGTGGATACTACAAACCTGCTACACAAAGTTTTCGATTTTGGCCAGGAAAGGTGTTATAAAACTGTAACACATGCAAGCGTAGGCGAACTATAGAAGAATCAGCTATTCTACTACTTGAATTATTTTTGAATTCTTAGAAGACAGAAAACAAAGGCTTTAATTCAACACATGACTTATATCTTTTGGTAAACAATCATGAGTATCGTACAGTTGTTGAAATTACAATAGCTCACTAGATTCACAGTTCGTTCCGGTGTAACCAGCAGCGCACATGCACGTATACTTGGCAATGCCGTCTACACAAGTTCCTCCATTTTGACAGAGAGAATCCTCACAGTCGTGAATGTCTTCAAGTAAACATTTTAAAAGAAACGATTGTGGCGCAATTATTAATTTAGTTAATTTATACGAAACATGTCGAGGATGCATACTGCATTTAAAAAATAAACACCACGATTTGCTTTGCTTAGGTAAGAACATAACATGGATTTGGATGTGAACGAAGATGATTATTATTTATTATTCTCCTTTATGTATAGCATAATAATACATGGATTTCACCATTCAAATGTGTCTTTCGATGATTGTTTATCTATTAAAATATTTACATAAACGTCTAATCGGTAATAATTATTATTTATCAAACATGTAAAGAGGCAAACCTAAGTGTGTCCTTATAGAAATAATACTAATACACACTGATGCATGTTTTCACTTACTCGTTTCACAATTTATTCCTGAAAAGCCAACTGCACAGGTGCAGGTGTACTTGTTAACGGCGTCGTTGCAGGAAGCATTGTTCATACAAGGGGTTGATATACACTCGTTAATGTCTGAAAATATAACATATTTTTCAACAATATTCATTTTATGTTTATTGCCTTGGACGATCCGCATCGTTTCAAATTGTACAATTCATTTACGAATAAATAATCGCCGAAACGTTCCAACCACGTTTCATGAGATTGAGGAACAATTACGGAGTCTAAAGTATTCACAAGGCAAATGTTGACGACGGACGGCGAACGACGGACGACGGATAAAAAAGGTGATCACACAAGTTCACAAGTAATATTGATCTAAGGCAAGATTATAAAAGTTAATCAAGGACATTTCAAGAATGATAAACCAGTCCCGTCAACTTCAGTAGGTATTTTTGGGAAACCTCTTCCGACCATAGATTTGACCATACAAATTGACAATAACTAGTACGAGCAACTGTCTTCAGTATTCAAAAAAATCTTTGTGTCCGATTATGTAAAATTTCTAACAGCCTTCATGCATGACATACCATTCGGAACAAACACACACATAAACAGACAATTTTTACTCACTATTTTGACACAAGGTTCCGTCGTAGCCGGGTGCACATTCGCACGTGTATTTAGCGATTTAAATAAAATGTTGTAGATAATTTGCAAAAGCTGATGCAACTTACCATGTCTGGTGGCTATAAATTGGCCATACCGACGGCTCATACGGTGTTATATTTTCATAAAATAATATTACGTTTTATAGCTCTAATCTTGCACTGGCCTTTGGTAATGAATATTGAATAATACCATTACGATGAATATATTACAATATTATTAGAAGCTGATTAAATCGATCACTGCATTTAACTTGATGAGGCAAAAAATAACGACCCCACAACTGCTTTGAAAAATCTGCCCACAACAAAAACTTGGCATGAGAAGATGAAGGACTTATACATTTAAAATTGAAAAGATGATAAACTCTTCAAAGGAGTTGGCACCAGAACAAAATATGAGAGAAGAGAACAAAATGTCGAGCTAAGGCAACACGTTTATGTTATTTTTTTTTCTTTTCTGATTTATAAAAAGTTCGTATGAAATCATCAGGAATTGTGTCAGGTGGCAGAAGCAGCACGATTATTTTGATTCTAACACAATTGTAATAACATGTGTGTAATTATGAACGCTAATTTAATATTTTGTCTATATAAAGATCAAGGCGTGTCATTAAAAATATGTTGTAAATAATAGCTTTTATAGAACATAATTTGTATACATTAACAATAAAACATTGATCTCATTACATCATTTTGAAGTATTCTTTGTTACTAAAAGACTCGCAAACGAATTTTTGTAATATAGATCATTAGAAGAACGTGTTTACAAGCGTTGTTAGAATCGTTCAAAACGTGTTTACCTGACGCACAAGTAGGCCCTGTGTACCCAGGTGCACAACTACATGTAAATCCGTTCACAAGGTTGTTACATGTTGCACCATTTGTACAGGGGTTCGATGCACATTCATTTATATCTGAAAGCAATAACGAATAAATGTGGTTCATTTCAAAACAATATGGATAGTATGAGTGAAATACTAAAATAACGTATGGACTATTTACTAATTATGTTGCTGAAATAAAAATGGGAAAAAATATAGTCCAGAACACAGTTAAAAAAAAACCAAAGTCGTTAATGCCAGAATGTTTATTCAAAATGAGGTTAATATGAATTACAGAGGATGAAAACACAATTCTTATTGTGTGATATATTCATCCAAAGTAATGTTGCACAGGTAGCAACTTAATTTTGTCATTAGTAGCCCGTTAATTAGACCTTGTTACTTGTGGTTCAACTAAATACTTCTTAGAGGCATTTTTAAATGCACAATTATATCAAGTCGTTTTTAGGTTGATAATGGTTTAATTAAATTAATATTGTTTTTGAATTATAAACCAAGTTGTGATTACACGATTTGTGTTTGCACTGTTAAACTCTTGTGTTGAGTCCTAAACTAAATTAAATGGTTGCAATAAACGTGTTTTACTGTGTACCGTTCATTTTTGGTCAGTATCAATTTTAGATGTTTAGTACTGAAACGTTTGCATCAAATCACATTATTCGAAGTGGTAAAACCCTTAATTATTGAGTTATATGTGTTGTTGTTTCGAAATTTTATGAGTTTATTCTCATATTTAAAGCATCTTAAATGTATGTTTTCAAGAATGCTAAAATAGCATATGACTAGTCATAAATATAGTTATAATTATCAAAACTAAAATAGTTTAAGTAGCAATAATTGACAGTGTTATAAGCTGTTATGTTGTGATAGTTTTATTTCTAGGTGGATATTTAAAATAATATTATTGCAACATACCGTATGCATATATACAATAGATCAATACTATACTCAGAGTGAATAGCGCAGTCGGTATAGCAGTAGGCTCAACGCCTTTTTTATTTGCATTGGCCTAGGCATTGGTTCGAATCGCGGAAGTTCCTACATTTTGTGTGTTAGTATGTGTATGTTATATAATACAATTATTATTAAATTGCCACTTCATTGTTGATTTAAATATACGTTATCAATTGATAAACGCGTATTTAAATATTTCAGGATTTGGAAAGTATTATCTCTGAACACTTTGGTCGTACCCCGGCGAGTACAACAGTGTGTTCCCAGACATTGGAGGCGAGTGACGAGAGCGATGTGCATACCAGAAGCTGCGCCGACATCTGTCAGGGTCGTGTAAGGTCAATCGTGAGTGAAGTTATTAATGAGAGTGATAACAACGAAAGTGACAACGATGACGAGCATATCGATCATCCATCACTGCCAGCAAATGAAAACCATGCCCTTAACGAAAACAGCGCTGGCGTACATGAACAAGGAGGGGAGTGTGATCGTAATATGTAAGCAGTCGAATATTTCATGAAGGGATGTGGATGTGGCAGGCATTGCGAAAAAAACTGCTTTGGTGCATGAGTCCTTATAAGACATGCGTGAGAAGAGTAAAGATAAAAAAGAAATGTTCCTTATGTGAATTTTAAGTAATTGTTTGGATACCTCTTCTAGCACGAAGAAAGGGAAGAAAAGCTCTCGCGTGCGCACACACTTTACAATGTATGGTGTTTCAGTGTGTAGGGAAACATTTCAGCTGTTTTTTGACGTAAAACGTGCTGTTCTATATGCACTTATACAGACAGTTACTCAGGGTGGTTGTACACCGAAAACGCACGGAAACAGAGGTAGAAAACCTAAACACGCACTATCGTTTGATGATGTAAATCGGGTTGTGCAGTACATCATAAACACATCCGAAGAAATCGGACTACCATACCCAGCAGCCCCAAGGTAAACAGATAACATTCCAATCGTCTTCCTTCCATCAAGCACAACAAAGTTGCATTTACATGCACAATATAGCGCTGCTTGTGAAGAGCGAAATGTTGGAACCGTGAAAATGTCGGCATTCAAAAACATATGGTTGCACTGCGTTCCGCACATTAGAATTGCCAAACCAAGAGAGGACGTTTGCGGCAAAAGGACATCGTCGGTGCTGTGACGAAGAAGAGAAGTAACATGCACTGACAGCAATGGAGACGCACTTTACTGACGATTGCAAGGTTATTATTTTGAATACAACTTAATTAATTGTTAGCCTACAAATATAAATAATAATTTAATATTTAATTCCCATCTTTTGCTTGTTTAATTAAAAGTTCCAGTGGTTACACGAATACCAATACTAAATTATTTGATGCTAATAATAATGCATGTTCATATTTTACAGGAAAGAGATGTTTACTTAGACTGTGTACAGAGGGCCGTTTCTAAACCCGTGGGATATTGCCACTTCACTTTTGACTTTAGTCAGAGTGTAAGCTTACCATACTAAAGCAGGCAGATGGGCCAAGTGTATTTCATGTCACTCATAAAACTATAGATCTTTGGATTTCGTAAAAGTGACAATAAGCAAATGAACTTTATAATCGACGAGAGGGAAACCCATGGGAAAGATGGCAAGATGGCGCACGGCTCCAATGCAGTGCTTTCCATGATAGATTGGGCACTGGAAACAGGGCACTGGAAACAACGTCTTACCTGACACACACGTAGGCCCTGTGTAGCCTGATGCACATCTACATGAAAATTGGTTCACCAGGTTAGTGCATGTTGCGCCATTTTTACAGGGATACGATCCACATTCATTCAGATCTGAAAGTAATAAAGCATGTATGTTAGTCATATCAATCAACTTCAGATAGTACGACTGATACAACAATATATTTTGAGGAAATCGTACGGTTTTACAAGTATAGTATATTCCCATAGACGGTTAAGACCTCATTAAAGTCCGGTTCGTATTCGGTCAAAACATGAGGCTTACATTTCCCCATTCCCGACAGACCCAGCAAAATTGCAGCAACCTGATTTTGTTTCTCATTCCGATGTGGTAAAAGTATTGTTTTGATAAAATGACGAAATGGTACGAACGAAGCGCGACGTTTACGTATCTACAAAATACGAGTTCCCCTGCGCATGTTCACCACATTGTGCAGCAATTGCCAAGAGAGTTACTGTAACTACGAGAACCGCTGTAGCCATGTGCTTGTCCATCCGGGGTAACCTTTGAAGACTGATAATTATAGTTAATGAAAATATTTGGAAACGCGTATAAAATGTAAATATGCGTATAATATTAGCACAGCGTCTATATTGGGAACTGGTGATTTATCGGTGATCAGCCAGCATTTCATAGCCCGAGATGCAAGAATACGTACATGATCCACCGATGTTAATGTAGCGTTAGAACAACCATGATAGCAAGAACGACACTGGGTCAATGTCTAGAACGGTATAAGTTTCTAATGGCAAACTTATTTTTATGCGCACAAAGTAAGTAACAATCTTAAATGACACTCTTTTAAAAGATGTCTAAATTTGTGTTATATCATAAAGTAGTTCAATTTCTTTAAAAGAAGTCAAGTGATTTTCTCTTTTAAAACGATGGATATGCATTCAAATGCATTTAGGATACATTCGTAAGTCTGTCCATCGGAGATTAATCGATATCTTTAGCCGCATGAACGTCTATAAGACTCTTATTTTCGCAGTTATGATAACATCCTGAAGTCCCGTCCCGACTGGATAAACGTTGATTTTAGTATAAATCTACCTTAATTTTAGATATAACAGAGAAAAAAATAATATTTTCAGAAAAGGCATCCACGGAAACATAAATTCATGACGTCATAATAATGGCATTATTTTCTAAGTTTCGAGTCAAAAATCTTTGACAGCCGATTTTCATTTATATTTGGAAGCGTTTCGAAACATAGGAATTATCAGGTAGGTAGTTTTCTCTACTTGAACAGTTGATTAAAAAATGTCATACACTCTTGTATTATATTCCCATGCACTCCATGTTTTTAACATAACATTCATGTTGTATAACATAACACGTCGAATTGCGGCGAACACGTTGCTGTTACGCAAAATGACAATAACTTTATGAAGAAAGCAATTTACACACAAACACCGAAACTAAAATCATACACGATGAAACTGTTGAGGTTATTCAAAGAGCAATCGGATAAGGAAAACAAACCCTTGATTCAGTAAACACGAAATTATTGCAATTCATATACCTATACAGCCATTTCCGTAACCACCAGACATGTAGCCATTTTCACACTGAGTGCATCTAACTCCATCTGGGGCACCACCACATTCCTGTTTTCCGGGTAGACAGTGGGCGATGTAAACGGGGCTGCATTCTGAAAATATGATCAGTTTTCTTATTTATGCATTCTTTACATAATAGGCTGTGAACTATTAGCCATTGTTCAAGTGTCTGAAGTGAAGTTCAATTTGATCATGACAAGACTTTTATCTATTGCGAATATATTTGGGCGTTGATATAATTAAAAAAAATTAATTTGGAGTATATTAAAGATCTCGTTTCGTGAAATAAAGTAATGATCGCCAAACATTATGAGATCATTTATTGCGTATGAATATCTCTAAAAGAATGTTAAAATGTGTCATTAAATTTTGAATTTTTGTTTCGAAGAAGTGATTCCACTGTCAAATAAAAACGCCAACGACGACTCAAATTTATCTAACATACAAGCTAGCTACACTTAACAAAAAACAACAATCCGCCCGGCACGGTCACTTCCCAACGAAAGCATCAACAAACAACTCTGAAGCTTCATATGGTGTAACAAATAGTCGTTTTATTGTTTTAGAACATTCACTTATGCTGGTAGAGTCAGTTTTTTTAGATACGTGCACGTTGCAGTACTACTTAATTATTTTCCGAAGAAGTATGACCACATGTCGACCAAAACATTTCGATTCACCTAAATTTGCGCATAATTCCTTAAATTGCTACAGATGGCGAATCACGATTCTGGTTATCTAATTTCGAAATATCTTACTAATTAATAGTATGGTAAACAGCGGCTTTCGTGTAGCATGTTTCGATTTTTTTCAGAATATCAGTTAAAAGACGAACCCGCTGTTGTACTCACGCTCACAGCAATTCCCCGATCTCCAAGGTTGACAAAGGCATAACCCACTTTGAAACGAGCCTCCATTAAAACAAAAGGTATTGCAAGCTTGGCAGAACTGTTTGTCAATCTTCCAGAAGCACGACTCGCATGTCCTGCATCTTGAACCACCGCCGCAGCTCCTAGAACAGCTAGGCCATGACGGACAATCATCATAATTTCCCCATGTGCAAGCGTCTGTCAAAACAAAAGTAGCCGCTAGTCGCATATTTAGTTTGAAATCCTAGAAACATTTGGAGACTGTTGTCCAAAGAAAAAAACATAATCGCAAGAAAGCAATACTCGAACATAAGAACGGTACTATGTTTTACATAAAAGCGTCCAAGTTCATTTTCTTGCAAAAAATATTTTCGTCTTTAATTCTTCCAACGTTATATTTACAGCAACTGCTACCATGTTGGTGTTTGTGAGTCTAGATGTTAAAACAGATTAGTTTGACCTTAGTTTTCTTCAAAAGCATGCTCACTATAAAGTATGTTTCATGGAAAGTAAGTCTGAAATAATTTGTGTTTCGATTTAAATAAAGTGTGAATAATAAACAACAGTATAGTTATATGAGGTAATATTCAAATCAAATGCGGAAACCAAAACCAAAACAATAACAGATACATATACTCGTGCATCTTGTATTGTTCAACGTTTAAAGTGTTTAACAGTTTAGAAGTTTCGGCTGTGTATCAGTCCATTGTCCTTAAAAAAAGGCCCAGAGAAAAAGTGACTTAAATTTTAGAAACCATGAAACAATTCTTGCATTAATTATGAGTAAATTAAAGTAATTTTTATGTTAAAATATTGTAAAGAGCGAACATTTCTGTGTAATTATTAATTATCGACGTATTAATCGTGCTGCATGCTTAGAGTAGCACATTTCGGTGGCGGTGAGATCCGGTTATATAATTAAGTGCAAATATTAAATGTATGTACTAGTTAATAAATGTAATAGTACGATGCTGTACGATGCTGTACTTGTCTAGACCATATGATACTACTTGAGCTTGCAACTTAAAGTAATGAACTGAACGTCTAATAATTGCTTGTACAATAATGTGCACGCTTTACAGCCGTCAAAAATTGTGTTTATCATACACGGTTTAGTTTCTGTTTTCCTGAAATGTAAAATCAATACTTCACCGAAACCTACACAAATTTTCAAACAAGTAAAATTACATAACATAGTTAAATAAAATTCCCCATTTGTATGTCTGAGTGTACATAGTTTTTTGTTTGTTTTTAGGACATACAAGTTTTATTCAATCGGGTATGCATATTTTGTTTTTGTTTTTGTGGTTTTGTTTTATTAAAGTACACAAATACTTAAGCGCCAAGTATTTACAAGCAAATTTGCTATGGTAGCCATGATTTGTTTTTTCAGAACAACTTTTATCTTTACATTATGCAACAAAAAAAGTTTTTATGTTCGTATGGAAAAACCTGTGCAACATAACGACTAATCTGAACAGATCTATACGCATCAGTTGATATTAAAGGTATAAAAGGCTTCCTGTGCCTTAAACTCTATCTAACAGCAACATTAAGTTTGATTGATTCCAATTGTAGGTCTGCAAAATGTTTATTGTAAATACAGCAACCATTGAAATGACACCTTTTGATCTATGTACTTATTTAAATGTCGTGTCCGGCACAAAGGCTAAAATATAATAAATTGTTTACATAATGATCGATCCATACTAGTACCATTAAGTGAAGTTGTTTTGGCTGGCTGTAGTAGAAGTATCTATTTAGTATGAAAGTATGACATAAATCTGAATTCGAAAGATTGCTATACCATGAACGTATCAAACAGATTTTAACATGTTACATTTTATAAAAATCGTGTTTGTTTTAACATTCAATTATTATAAGTGTTTTTACTGTCTCTATGCGTGTCCAAAATGTGTTGTTGCAACAGAGTCCAAACGGAAAATAATATAGATATTTTATTTCCGCCTTTCCATTCAATCGCGGTCTCCTATTTATAAGCATGAATAGGCCGCATGTGCACATTATTTCCGTATATAACCTTAAACAGCTACTTCCTTTAATGAACAAACATCGTTATTTGTGTTTGTTAAATTCATTTAGTAATGTTAAGTATTCTCCCCTTTCCGTTGACTAACATTGAGAACACATATATCCCAAATATATGTTATATCCAATACAATAAAAAAACAAATGTAGTCCCTCACTGCTTGTGATATTTGGAATCATCTCTAAATCTCTTTCGATTTCTAAATAAATAAATGATAATACATAAATAAATTGTATAACCTAAATGTGTTTTTCATTCAAATGCGATTTTCATAATAAGGAGAGTTGGATTAATAAATTACAATATAACAACAATATAGCACGTATTTGTTGGTATACAACATATGACATTGTGAACACATATATCCTGGGATTTTATATCATTTTAAATGGAAGCCATTTTGCAAAAGGTAGGTATTATATTAATTACGCGCATTGATAGCAAGATTGCAGTGTAATTAACAATGACTTTTCAATGAAATGCAAAATATGTACAAAGGTTATGCACCAGCATTGTTGAAATGTACAAGTTAATTGCTTGGGTGTCGGATTTTGTATTTACCATTTCGAAAATAAGCATATCACGCAATTGTGTATTGCGTACTTTTGATCAGATATCATTATCCACCGCAGTTTGAAACAACAATTGACAATTATGTCATTTGACGATAAATATCCTGTTCTAGCTTTTCTTTTATTCCTTATCCATATGCAAAACTTCCTAGATGTTTGTCATTATATACCTTTCCCAACATTAGTCAGCGAAATTAATTGGACAGATGTATACGAACATTTTAATTAACTACACTTTTCAAATGTATGAGACCAGAACAGACAAGAACGTTATATTTAAACAAAAAAACAAATTTCGGAAATATACCATTCGTCATTTAAACATATAATGTATTTACAAGGTAACAGGTTGTTGCGCTCTACTTTGTAAGCTAACAAGATAGACGCGTTCAAGCGAAATCAAATATGTTTAGTCGCCGTTCGTCGTACGTCTCTATCGTCTTTAACCATTAATGAAACATCTCTGAAACTCCATGGTTGTTGTTTAACAGATATGGCAGAACTATTTTTGTGATGGTCTTTTAACAGATTTATTGCATTCGTATTAATATATACATGAACAACATTTCATGGCAAAAACAATCTAAACAGTATCAAAAACTTAATTTACTAAATTATTCTTGATAAGAAAATCAATATGCCTTGTGTTTCCTAAGAATGTTCATTGGTAGATCTTCGACAAAATATCATCAAATAAACTTGATTCCTCTTAACAAAATAGCCGCCCGTGGGCGAATACATTTTCCTTCTGTAGCCTTATTAAAAGTTTCCTCTTAAATTCTTTAATTTTTTTTTCAAAAGATTTAAAGAAATACCATCAATATTCCTTGGGTGACCGTCTTCAGAATTAATTTAACTGCTAATTAGTGGGAAAAATTGGTTGTCAGTGCTTTTTAGCCAATGGTTTGTATTCTCTTTTTTGAGCATGCGGGCATGTGTCAGATAAAATCATGATACATATTAAATAGCTGTACAAGTCTTTTGGTTTTGTTTTTTTGTACGCGACATTAAAAAGCGTCTAATGCATGACAATCATAATATGAATGCAAAGTTTATAAATTCACATTATAAAATATCGAAGAACAGACACGATCGACCAACCAAAGGAGCGAAATTGCAATAAATACGCTTATTAATTGTTAAACACCATTTAAAATAAGGCTAAATATGTATTCATAAATGGGTTTATATATACCAACAAAAAAAAATAGTTTTTTTGGACTGGCATCAACCAACACAGAAACAATTTTATCCCATTATCAGACGTGCATTGACGGTGTAACTTCCCATTGACTAGACTAGCCTCTATCACACCTTGTTGAATATACCTGTCGCGTGCTATTTGTAGATCATTTGTGGGTTTTCCAAAAATTGGAGAATCTGCGTTTGTCAACTGCGGAAGAACAAAATCGTATACAAATGCGATATTTGAACACTATTAATGTACAATGGAAGAAATAATAGGATAATTTTGTTATAGAATATTATGTGAGTTTTGGATAAGGATAAAGTTTATCATACTCGGCTCGAACCATGGTAGCACCCGGCAAGCCTCGCGCTACCATGGTTCTTAGCATCGCATGATAAACTTGATCCAACACTCACATAATATTCTCTATACGAACATTTTTTTAAGTTAAGTTGTCAATCAAAAATACTCACACGCTGTAATTGTTAACGACAATATGATGAGCCCACATTTCCAGAACTCTGCTCTCTCATTCCCAAATGTTAACATGTTGACAACATTTGATAGTCATTTAAAATAAAGCAGAGGTACGGTTTAAATCGAATGTGTACACCTGAACTCAGTTGCATCCGGATTGCTTATGCAATAGATAAAACACATGCGTAACCAAATAGGCGGCTTAGGCCAAAAAAGAAGAAGTTTGTTTTCACTAATATGTCCACACAATAGGTAAGGTTGGTCGATCTAAATTATTATCAGTTAAACGTTTTAAAGAAAACTCAATTCATTGTCCACTTTGATAAGGATATTCAATGACTGAAATCTTCCAGTTCTGATTGCAACATACATTGTATTCGTTGTATTATGCAAACGTTATTTTTTTCGATTATAATAAATTATGGTCGAATGTAGCAAACAAGGTCGACCATTTTACCTGGGAAACTAAACAAAAGGATTAGGTCGGGTAGGTATAAACAAATAACTAGGCCTAATACCGAAATGTTATAAGCTTCGGTGTTTTTTTAATGTGCGTCGACAAACGTGCGCATAGATTTAGTATTATCTTCCCGCACATACGGGAACGTTAAATCATATCACATAATAAACTTCATGTTGCTTGTAATACATTTTGTTAACCAAATCACATAATAAACTTCATGTTGCTAGTAATACATTTTGTTAACCATATCACATAATAAACTTCATGTTGCTAGTAATACGTTTTGTTAACCATATCACATAATAAACTTCATGTTGCTAGTAATACATTTTGTTAACCATATCACATAATAAACTTCATGTTCCTAGTAATACATTTTGTTAACCAAATATTACAATGAAAAACGTTTGCTATTGATATATACATATTAAATATATCTATACATATAAATCACATATAATACAATATATCATTTTTTTAAAAAGGATAATTCACAATGACAGTATTTATGTTTCCCATAAAAGCACTAACACACTAAATAATATGTAAACGATTTATGTTAGATTATGTTGTCCATATTCAACAGATTCGTTTGAGAGCTTCATTGCCGTTATTTCTAATTCATGTATAGACACAGACACGTAAGAAAACATTTTCAAAAAGGTAACGTATATTTACTTGTAGTTTAATATTCGTCGGCGCATTTGTAAACACAAATTTATCCTTCAATTAGTTCTACGGCTTTAATCATCGATAAACGTGTTCGGAAATATTTCAAATGACAGGTATTATTTATTTTACGTGCAGATGGAAACAACATATTTTGCTATGTGAGCGAAACGACTTTTTACGATCGTTATAAACATCTAATTTGTACGAGAAAATTCTTTGGAAACATCGCTTTTCCATAGTGTAGTATATTGCATAGGTGGGCCATATTTATTTGTATACTTAAACATAAAAACCTACCATCTAATCGTATTAATAGATTTTCGAAACTTACGATACTAACGCACTTAAATGGGTAATATTCGATTCGGGCGTCACGTTTTTGCATTTATGTTATTCATTTTCTGTCTGCATAGGTACTAATGATTAAAACCGTTTTAGACTTGCGTTTTGTCAATACCTCTAGTGGAATTGTGAGATTCGTCTTGCTATCAAGCCAGTTTAAACCCCGAACGCTGTGAATCGACCGTTATAGGGCAGTGATGCCAGTGTTGATCATTTTATATTTATAATTGTGTTCTGTTATAAAAGTAGTGAATAAGAAAACGAATTATTCATCTGGTATAGTTCATGGAGTTGTATTGTTTGCAAAATCGTTTATATGCGGCGAAAGTGTGTATTTTAACCGCATTCATGTTGTCCGGATCGTCGCCACTTTCACGTGCTGACTTACGTTTATGCGGCGCGTTTAACGTATATATGGTTGAATTGCTTGCATCAACGTGTTTATATCGTTGAAAGATTCATAACTATTGCGATATGTGTTGAAATGAAGCACAACGGATAAGCGCAAGCGTATGGGTGTGTGACATACAATTAATTGTTCAACTGTCAACCATTTTCATGGTATCTTTGCAGCTAACATACTTCCTCGCCGTCAAATGTGTGGTGGTGTTTGATTGCACTTTTAGTACACGTCAAACAACGTAGATGCATTCAAAACGAATAGGAACGAGAGGTTACATTTTATTTTCTATCAACCTATGCAAATATTTTTGTTTCCATTTTCTACCATTTGACCACTGCACCTTTTTTTATTTAAATAATTGATGTCAGCTAGTCGTGTAATAAGTATTTTAAGTAAAACTTTAATGTTTTGATTGATTTATTCATTTCAATATACAATGTCAGTATACATGGTAATACAAATATAACACACACATGTACTTAAGTTAGAATGAAACATGAATGAATTAACAAATACATAAGTGAAGCCATGACAGCCATCATTATATATAAAGGATGACACGAAAAAGCGTTTTAAAAACACTTATTTCCATTGTGGTCCTTGAGATATAGTGTTGTGACATAGGAAGAAATAAGTAAGTAGAAGTATAGATCACAGATTTGAGCACCTTCAACAAGTCACCTTTTAGAAAGGCAAATGTAAACAACACAAAACATATATATATATGACACCAAGATAGAAATTATTCAGTTTTAAAATATTAAAACTTAGTACCTATAACTATTCTAAAATAATGCTAAGAACGACATTTATATAGCTTTTAAAGCTTGTACAAATTGAGTGACAACAAGCAATTAACTATCAATATGAGTAACTTACAGACACAAACATATTTAAAACAAGAAAATAAGAAAAAATATGGTTAAGAATCAAGTAGACTAATAAGATGTTCCTAAGCACTGAACTTAAAGTTATTATATGGTACAGAGTCTCTAATATTCTGTGCCAAGTTATTCCACAAAGTGCATCCCTTGTAGGCAAATGACCTTTTACCAAACCTTTCTACCTAAGGAATGGAGTAACGGCTACACTCAATACAGTAGAAGGGATGCTCTTCACATTTAACAGGGTCTTTACATTTAACACTTTGGCTATGAACCTAGTTTTGTGTTTATGAACATAGCTAGCTTAGGTAAAATGTTCCTTCATACAATGTTAAACAATGTCGACTTTCAATAATGCCGGCATATTTCTTACAAGATAGCGTTTAACTTGAACCAGGCTAGTCCACACACCAGAGTTACAAAATGTTGTTTTTGGGGGAAAACAACATACCGTCAGGGTAATCTAACACCCATGATAATACCAGCGCAGTTAAATTCAAATAGCTGCGATTTGAAAATATGTGTAATTATATAAAGTTGGTAATGCGCAATAATGTGAAACACTACATTTATGTTATCTTTTAAATTTAGCAATTAGTTCCATACTAAATTGGATACTTAAACGCAAAAGAATGACACTAGTGTGGACCTGAAATAAATGTTGTTACCGATATGTGGTACTAGTTTGTGTATATTTGAGGACCTAAACAAACAATGGCGCTTGTCAATTTGATAATGATCATTAAGTTAAAGAAACAAACTCTAAAATTGAAAACTTTTACATTTCAAAGCACGATATCCGTCCCCGTTTTTATAATTGATACGAGGAATGTTCTTACTTAAACGTTAAATATAGTTTGATATAATGGTTTTTTAATGTTTGCTTTACTATAAAATGACTTATTATTAATAAAACAAATTTGATGACTGGTCTGCGTAGTGAGTCAGACTTAAAAGCAAATTTGCATTTTCCTATCGAAGTCCGGATCAACAGGAATATAATATACTTGGAGTCATATTCCTCTAGCTTTCATTAGAGACCAACTTATTTCAAGGACCCAAATGTACCTGTATGTCGTAAAGGCCTTAGTTGGGCTCATCATGTATTGATAATTATCTAATAAAAGTCAACATAATTCGTTAGACGCAATGTCATACTGGTTCTTTTCTTAAAATGCAGGGACATAGCAAATATTGAGGGACGATAAAATTCGCAAAGTATCATACGACGCTTTTACGGACAACGTACGACCAACTTGCGTTTGTATCACTAGCACGTCTTCCCGTCCGTCCGTATGTCTGTTTGTCTGTCTGTCTTAGAGAGCTTTTTTTAGGGGTGGTTAAATCGCGAAAGAGCTTTTTTGCGCTGACTCATAGTTGACAGGAGAGTTTTTGAACGGTAGGACTAATGTCCGGATACCTGTCTGCATGCGTTTTAGTTGATCTCTATTGTAACATAGCTGCAGGTCCAACCATAATTTCATAAATAGAATTCTTGATTACCTTAAGCATTTCCCAGAGGTACATACCAGAGATTATGAAGTAATATTTCATTTCCCTCAATGTATTTCAATTATCGGGAACATCTGTTGTGGTCATCACGAACATATTGGTCAATTTCTGCTGGGACATGTGGTACATGCATGAGCGATCCATCCAATCAACAAAAGTTATTCGAAGGGGTGGGTTTAGTAAATCGGGGAAAGAGGAACAGTCAACCAATCAAGAATGGAATAAAACATATCTAAATTTTATGTTTATTTACCTCAGAATAAAATGCGTGTTTTGTTGTAAGATGGAAGATAATTCTACAGTCCACCTTTAGCCAGTGACTAGAGAAGTCGATCTTTGTTCTGCAGCGGGGCCATTTGGCCCCCGCGCTGTGAGATTGTATTTCATGAACATTAGCAAGCGTTGTATTAGAAAATATTCAGCAGAAATGAATCGTGATGAAAAGAGAAATGAACTTTGTGTTTGTTACTGTGTGTCCCATAAGAACAATGTGCAATTAAGTCACACTATATTACTATGTATTTCCTTCTGTCTTAATGCTTATTTTCTTGGTCTGCTTGCACGTTCACGTCCTTAAAATGGCAGTTGAATGCCTGTACTTTAAAGCCGAAGAATAAACGCATCATCATACGATCTAGATCTATCTACATGAGTGATATGTCATAGAAAAAAAACGCAACTCAAATAAGACTATCTACCAGCATCTTAAATAATTACCTATTAATTAACACAGTTTGTGCCCCTTTAATCGCATACGATTATAGTAGGTTAGTGTTAGGGGTAAGTGAATGGAGCAAATCGTAAATAATGAATTAATACCGCTCTTTAAAACATGTGACTGTTTGTCAAATATTACTGAGTGTAGACCTGACCCCCCTTAGGTTTATGTTTTTTATTGCATTTTTCGACCACTTAATTTTTCCATTTATGCCAACGAATTGTACTCAAATGAGTACTTGAGTACGCCTGTCTACGCCCCTGGCATGCGACGTGAGTTCACTCTCGACCATACATTAAATGTAATTATCTTTCAAACACACGACACATCTTGTTTACCGTGTATCTCCCCGGAACTGTCTTTACTTACATTGCACATTGTTGAAACTAATTTAGCTCTGAGTAACGCCGAAATTAAATGTCATATCAATATTACATTGACAAATTATTAAAGTTTAAGGCTGATTCGATTCTCTAAGCTTTTAAAGACAAATGCATGCATGCACATTTTTCTATTAGTTTAGATGCCCCTTGTATTATTTTGAAGGTAATATTTAGAAATGTCCTTTTTTTTAGAAAACTGAATAAATCATATTACATTTAAAAAATGGAGTAATTCAAATTTAATTAGTTATTAATGCTAAGATATACTGCCGTTTACATGTTGGCACAATTCGTATATTTTAATTTTCAACTCATGAAAGTGTGCTCTTATGATGTTGAATCTATAAGTTCTTTTAATATGTAAGATACATGGATAACCTAAGTGAAATGTCAGTCATAATTAATTAATAGGACAATACTTCAGTATATGATAAATGCAAGTAGTCTTAACTATTTATATAATTCAACAATAGATTTCTCAGTTACAGGAGATCTTTTATCAGAAGTAGCCAGTGTTTGTCTTATCTTCCATAAAACACGTAGAACACATAGCAGATATATGTGACATAGTTGTAAATATCCATTTTATAAAAAAGCAGTGTTCTGTTAACCAAACGAACTAAGCGAGTTGTTTTTATCGTTTATACATACCCAATATTTTAACAAAAGCTAGTTGTTGGTAAGCATCTTACACAATGCTTAATGTGATGTGCTAACATGATAGCAATGAAGAAAACAACAAACAGGGAACTTGGGGAAGTCGCCTTATTGCAATGCAGCACAACAACAAGGAAGTTATTTATCTTGATAATGATCAAGCACGAATCAATTCAGTAAAGTTTCGATTTAGTACATACGCAAAACTGACAAGCCAGAGGTACTAACAGGCAATCCTTACAATTCATTGCGTGAATCTAGTACTTCACGCTGAACATTGATTGACACAACCTGTCTTACATGTAATCCACTTTACAGATTTCATACAATGATATCTGAAGCATCAGGAAGTTGTTACAAATTTTTTCAGTTTATATTTTGTGAACAAACACTCGTCATTGTTCAGAAACTGACGGGAGAATCATTGAAAATCACGGTAATATGTAGTTCAATTATAGTTGAGTCCCGTACTAATAAAACCCTGATCACTTACAATTTGCGTTACAAAACATAGTGCACTTAACCCGTAAATCAAGTTATAATACAAGTACACAACTCTTATATACAAACAAGAATACTTATCGCAAGTAAACTTTTGTGTTCAATGCCAATCTCTCTGTACATGTACAACAACATGCTTATAATAACAACATGCGTATTATAACAACATCGTTGCGTTTATAAGCGTGAATGTGTCTGATGGCTTTTTGAGCTTCATATACAACACGCTACAAAGATATATTTCATTTGCTGGCTATAAACATGGCTTTTCAAACGTTTGAGTTTTGTGACATCAGTAACCACATTTTATTTGAAATTATTTTAATTATTATAAATATCTTTACCGTACAAAATGATATCAGATACCATTTTATATTTAATCATCAAACTTAATGCAACGGGAATGTTCATCAACATAATTGATTCATGCATAGTCAGGAAAATATGAAGAAGTATAATTGACAAAAACACTAACGAAACTAAATGAAAACACATCTTATATAAGACAAGTGTATTTATATCGAATTATGTTAAATATACTAAACGCTGAATAATTATGTGTGAAAAATGACAGCCTCGTGCTATGTTTAGAAACAAACTCCCATTTGGATGTTTTAGAACAACGCCAGGAATGTATATATGGGTTGGAAAATCATTAACAAAATGCAATATTATTTAGATACAATGATAAGAGGAAATAATAAGAAGGCCTAGGTCGCTTACATTTGATATGTAGGACAAACTCTTATGTGACTAATTGGATATGTGTGCAATACCTGTGCTGTTATCCATTGTGTTTACCCTGTAAGACACATATTTGATATGGTCGGAGACGGTATTAGAACAAATTGAAGTGTTCACCATATACAAAAAAGTAAACCCTAGGGTGATGCCAATTTTAATCCCATGGGCATGAACAAAACATTGTAGTGGAACACCATACAATGTCGAACACATTGAAAACCTTACCCTTCTTGATCAGATGATTAAAATCTTGTAAAATGTATTAACTATATAAAGTCCATATAGATCATGTGACCTCTGGGGCTGGGTAAATTTTGGGATGTGATTTAAACAAGATTGGTAAAGGAAACCTATACAATGTTAAAAACCAACTATTGAATCCCCGACGCTTGCGGTTCCAGGGAAGAAAACTTTTGAAGTTATTTACCATAGAAGTCTATAAATATAATTTGCCCCTTTTAATATGGCCAGTTTTGACCCAATTGACATGATTTGAACAAACAATCAGTGGAACACGATAAGATGTCACATGCCAAATACAAAACGCGGTTTTAGAGAATAAGATGTGTTGAATTTTTCACTACATTGATATAAGGGAAACCAGTAACCCGTAGGGCGGGGCCAATTTTGAACAGATGAACATGATTTGAAAACACTTTGAAGAAGACTGCCATACCATATTACCTACCAAATATTAAACCACTGACCCTTGATGCTTAGAGAAGACGATATGTAAAGTTATTTACTTTATACGTCTTTACAATCTTATGACCCCTGCCGTGGCCAGTTTTAATTAAAGGGGCGTTTTAAAAAAAAGAGTAGTGGACCACCTAACCAGTATGTATGCCAAATACCAATACCTCTCGACCTTGCGGGTTAATACAAGACTTTTAAAGTTTAACCCTACAAATAAAAGAAAACAAGTAAACCCCATGGTGGATACAATTTCGACCCCAATAAACTTTGTAGAGAACTATTATACGATGTTAAATACTAAATATAAAACGCCTGAAACTTGCTGTCTCATAGGAGAAGATTTGTAATGGGAGTTGCAATGTTACTCTAAATCATGTGACCCATGGGGCTCAGCGAATTTTGACCCAATGGGCGTGATTTAAACAACATAAACAAAACAGGACCACTTAACGATGTTATGCACCAAATATTCAATATTAAATAACGAAGTCAGTGATATGCTCAACTCAACGTATTTATTGTTATTATGAAAGATATTTGTTATCTGAGTTATTGATATATTGTCCGGCTTTTCTCCCTTTGTTTTTCAAATTACGCACATGATTATTTTCGTATTTACCTGTTTGTTGATCTTTCACGTGTGTTTATGTGTTATACATTTCCGCGACCATCTTTTATAATTGTGTGTTCTATGTGTTCTTCGGTTTAATGAGTATTCATATTACTATTATATGTAAATTAATAATGTATTGGATCTAAATTATATGGATTGTTTTACTTATTATCAATTTTAAGCGACAGACAACAACAGCCTAAACTCCTTAACACACCAGCAGGTACAAATGGGACCAGGACTGATCGTAAATGTTTTATCACATACTTGTTGTTGTGCGAATGTTCTTTCGCTTTTAAAAGTACTATGCTGCATTGTAAAATACATGTTAAATATTGTTTATTACAATGGAGTGTATTCTTATGTGACTAAATCGTTATTGATGCTAACTCCTTTAAAGTTTGAAACAGAAAGGTCATGCATGCATACGAATTGTGTTAATAAACATGCACCATTGTTTTCATGTAAAGAAATCTAGTTTACTTTGCGATGTTATTTCCCAGGTAAAATTTCGGCCGCGGTGACCTGCAACGACGATCACAGCTGACCGCGGTGGCTGCGCTATTGCGTCGCCAATGGTATAATGGCTACGATCGTTATTGTAGTTTTGAGCTACGGGTTTCTCTACATCTACTGCGCTAAGTAGTTTCTTTGGTATTCTGGACAATGCGCATTTGACGTAAATCCTTTCTAATTTTTTTGTTCAACGTTACATCGCACGGATGAGCTAACGGAGTGTTGAAAATATCTACACATGAGTCAGAGGATGGTAATTTGCAATTGCAAGCGCGTTAAGATCCCAATGTGCTTGTTCCGCATTTACCATTATACCGTTTAATTACTTCTCGGGATTTAAACTCATTAAATGAACAGCATACACATCTAACTGTATAAATACATGCCCATTTTTCTCCTCAATCCGCATTCGCTTTACAGGCATTAACACGCACTCGTGCGGTGTATGCGATAATAAATTTAGCAGGCGAGACAACTTAATGAGCGAGGTTTCCACTACTCTTCGCAGTGGTCTCGTATACTGCTGGTTTAGAACTTAAGCCACAAGTTCCCCAATATTTAACATTTATAAATTGTATACTGATTTATAAATTGTATACTGTTCATAATCTATTTGTCTTATGGTTGACAATGTTTTATAACAAAATTTAAAAAGAAGAACGATACAAGCAGCTCTATAGTAAAATACAAAAGTATTATACAGTTGTCTGTTCTTTTCATTTTAATTTGAAAAACGTATCGTACATTTTTAGCTATTCATATTTAAGCATTTAACACAACTATATTTATCTTACCACAACCTTTAAGCGGAAATAATTGTGGGGCGTAACAGCTGCGAGAAGCTTGAACAAGTAGCGGCTGTGAACAACAACAACGCACTTCCTTTAGGCCTCTATCAAAACGTTAATATATTTACAATCAAATCAGAAAGGTTAAATTCTTCGCTTATTCATTTCTATTGTCTTTCGATGGTTAACAATAATGTTTTGTGAATACACTCGTATCGATCGCGGATATATTAAACTGTGAATAGTTTAAAATCAACCGCTAGTCGACGAGTTATCTGTTACCTTAAATCGTGATGAATATGTTAACACTTACATACTAAAACTCTTCCGAGTTTACGCTCAATTCCCGCAATTTACTAATGAGATTTACTATAGCAAATACAAGCTAGGTTTAGTGCGTAAGACTAATACTTGACTACTACTTGTTTACCCTTATATTTGCGACGAAGCATTCGAAGTTCTAAAGGCTTAATACACACGGGGTTATTAAGTTACGCTGACAGTTTTGTTCACGTTAAGGTTGTACACTAATTGATCGGGTCATCTTCCGTGACGTTCAAGACAAAGTGGCCGATTTGCCCCTTAAACGACACCTTGCCCATAATGTCTTTTTTATGTTCTTAGGACGTATTGCGTTAATGTATTTACGTTTTTTTTTGTTCTGACTAATCAACGCCATCGGATTATACACTCGATGTACACTGGCTCTGGCTGATTATTGTTATTGTCATCCACATTGCCCCGTTTGTCCAAGTTATCACAATCACATGTAACATGAATTGTACAATTCTCTAAAAAAATTGGAAAATTAAAACTTGTTCTAAAAACTTTAGCTAAATTTCACACTCAACCTCCTGGAAAAGGTCAATGTCAAACGAATCGACCATGCTCTGAAATTCTTCTCTGTTAATTGGCTTTTTATGACGTAAGTCCCCTAGCTCTTCGATAATGTTGAGGGTGGAATCATCCTCACTCACATTCTCATAGTATCCGCCATTAATCGGTTTTCTTGTTTGTACATTAAGAGTGTTCTCTCTGGCCACAACAGGGGCCTGACTGTGCTTCTTTAATAAGTGCAGACAAAGATAGCTTTGTCTTATAAACTTTTTCATACACCCTGCAACTCTGCGCGTCAGATATTCCTTTTTCGAATGAACCTCCTTTTTGTGGCGATTCAAACTTCTAGAATGTTTCTAACTTTTGTCATATGCATTACAGTATTTCCTTGGCATTTTAGATTGAAACGTTTGCAATTAGAAATAACACACTTGACGTACATATGACTTTTAAAAACATTGATGGTCATATCAATTGAATTTATATGTGCCTCCGACAATACGCGAAATCTTTATGGTGTTTTTGAACTATCATCCATGTAAAGAGCTCATTCTTTTCCCTTTGTTATCCAAATTTGCACACACTGTGAATCCGTATGGAGTTGCATGAATGTCAACAGTAAATGCAAATCTTTCTGTACAATACCATGCTTCGAACACCTATTAGTACTCCCATTAATTCAAGTTTAGCTATTGTAAATCCTTTTAGCAATGGGAGTCTTTGCTTAAACAATATCAAATTCACAGTGCCATAATTTGTTTCTGGTGGTTTGATGAAGATAAATTGCAACTGCATATGCATTTTTAGATGAATCAGTGAAACAAATAGTCAATAACGTTCTTCCTCATCTGTTTATTTGTCGCATGTTACACACTGTTTAAATTTGTGTGTATTTAATTATGTGAGATCTGTTTCTATTCCTTTCCATTCCAGAATATCAGATTCAGTTAACTGATCATCCCAATCACATCCATGTTTCCATATACACATCACTAATACTTTCCACGCAAAAGCACTGGTGAAAACAACCCAAGAGGATCGTACAAGATGCGATAAAGTTCAGTATCGAGCGTTTTGTTGGATTACCTGTCACAATGTCAGCTATTGGGTTTTATGTAGCGCCAGCGTGTCCTCTACTGAATTTCACATTATACCTAGCACTGTTTGTTTGGCACTTTCTGTTCTATCATTATTGGGAATAAAGTCGTTCACTATAATCTTGCTGTTCGTAATCCACTCCCGAAGATTCATTGATGCACTTTGAAACATTGATTTCTTTGTTCATAAAACTCCATTGCTTGAACTTCAATTGAAGTTCCAGTAATTTAATTTTCAACATAAATGTTTTTGAATTGTTCTGCTGTTTTTGTGTCATACTTATCAACATGAGTTTGAACTGTGGCTCCCAGCAAAAATCGTTTTGCTAAGCTTTCAAACTAAAGCTAAAACGTGGTTTGAATGAAGATCTTTCTTCCTTTTGGTTTAATTGAAATTTTGTACTACGACCCTCTTTAAACTTGCAATCACTGGAGTCTCGTTTTTCTATTCTTTCACAGGCAAGAATATGTTCACGAATCTCTTCTCTTAATTTGTTAACTGTCCAGTTTGTTTTAGATCCACATTTTAATTCAATTTGTTTTAACACCTCATCTGGTAGCTCTGATCGTATCATGGACAAAAAAACTTGTTGTTCTATTTTCTCTTTTAACACTTCAAGACTTTGAAGAAGTTTTTTAATGTTGTTTATGAACAAACTTAAATTTTCTACTGCGCTTGGGCGTGGAATGTTAAGTAACTGTTGATAGTGTAAATCAACTGCCTCTTGTGGGTTGCCAAACCTTTCTTTAAGAATTCCAACTGCAACCTCCAACTTGTCGTTTGACAACGCTTATCTAGCGATAGTTTGTTTTACTCCTCCTGCAAGCTTAGTCTGTTGGTAATTGAACTATTAAATCGGTGATAATGTTCTTGTGTTATGCACCATGCATTCAAATGCATCCCAAAACTTTGACCAATTAACTTTGTCACCATTTAATGTAATAAGATCCGAATTTGGAAGTTTCACTGATGACTTGTTGTGCTTGACTGTCTTTCCTTGGCACTTTAAGAATCTATGTTGTTGTTCTAATTGAGCAACGAAGAACTGTCATCTGTTCTTGAAGGTCTGAAACCATATTTTGTTCAACATGGCTTTTTTAAACCTAGTCTCTGTTACATGTTGACTCTTTGTTTGTGTATTGTTATCCTCAATGTATTGTTCAAGATCAAAAAGACAATTTTCTGCACCTTGTAAAAGTTCTAGGTCTTCATCAAGAATACTCTCGACGATCCATGTACATCCAATGTTCAATTTGTATTAAGAAATCAATACCAGTGGGGAAAAAAAACAGAATGAAAAGTTATTATTTATTGTTTAATGTTTTATCAATGCATACATTGTCAAATTTGCTACACTATGATTTTTTTTAATTCGGGCTATTAAAATTGATTAGGGCTTGTGAATTTTTTCAAGCTGGTAGCCCGACCGGGCTAGAGCCAAGAAAAAAATAAGCCCTAACAGTCTTAATAAAACTATACATAAAACAAGATGATTAACACAAGATGTTTCACCTTCAATTCACTCTCCATGTTGTGTGTACAAAAACTGAAAAATATTAGTTTTCAGACAATTACTAGACACCACAAATAAAGCAATTTGTCACAGCGTGAATCCGATAGTAATATTTCCAGAACCTGTAATTAAATGTGATGTCAAAAAATCTAACTTTTCTATGGCATTATATTGTCATTTAGTCAGGTTTACACGAAGGTGTGTTAAATTTTATCTCTATTTTCTTATTATTCTCTAATTATTAAAAAAGAAAGAAAAGAAAAATGTACCAAATTTCAATAAGCAACAAGGTTATGAACACGTAAAGTTGTTAACAGGGTACTGGCGATCCAAAGCAAACAATTTTAGATAACTAAACAATGTTAAGAACACTTTTTTGTAATGATGTATACACAAAGCCAATTTGTTAAAATGCAAATGTTCAACTGGAAGGATCATCATGTACAGACAATCAGTGGCAGGTAGAATGATAGCCAGAATTCGGAGAGCCGCAACCGGCATAGTTCTGTCATAGAAAGCCGTGTAAGTATTTTGTTTCTTGCAACCCGTTTGTTATTTTCATATTTGAACTGCAGCCACTTCAATTGCAGACAACTTTTAAAGTTTTCGTCCCAGAGATTCACTCAAGTCACATAAATAACAAATTCATACTCATGAATCTCACTTCAGCCCGATTCATTTCAAACCCTTAGTACATGACTTTCACTTGAATCCATTAAACAACTTTTTACTATGTTAACAAATTTTATAACAACCTCTTTAGTTTCAAAACAATTTATCATTGAGTCTCACTTCAGACCCCCATATAGCAGACCACTTTATTTCCATCATTCTCACTGCAGCCATTTAATTACAGACCAGGTTATGTCCTTTGGTCTCACTGCAGCCCTTTTAATTTCAGACCTTTATATGTTCGATGAGTTCTATGCAGCCCTGTAAACTTCAGACCTTATCTCAAAAGGTCTAACTGCAGCCCCTTCAATTAACATATCACTTTTTAACCAAGAGTCTCAATGTAACCCTTTTAATTTCAGACCTGAATACTTATCTTGGTCCCACTGTAGCCATTTAATTTCAGACCTTTATATGTCCAAGAGTAAAATTACAGCCTTATTAATGTCAGACCTTAATATTTCCCTTTGTCTAACAGCAGCCCTTTCAATGTAAGATCTTAATATATCCAAAAGTCTCACTTAAGCCCCTTTAATTTTAGATCCTTATACGTCCCTAGCCTCACTTCAGCTCCAAATATAGTCATGCCCACCCTGTGGGAAATGAATATGAAACAAGGAGTGTACGGTCTTAATAAATTTAAATATTACCCTGAACACTCACTCACTTTACGCCTTAGTTATGAAAACAATGTGTTTTTAAAGTGTAACTTCTAGCGATTATAACATGAATAGCAACAAGTACAAATATTTCAACATTTGGACCTGTTTGACTTTCCAAGGAATTCAATCCGACAATGACATCCGAACAAACCGGAAGTGATGCCGCAAGAGCTCCATTATATGCAAAGACAGTAACGATGAGACTACCCACAAAATCCCTTGGAATCTCTATCGATCCTGTAGCTTCTTTTATTTTTTTTACATATTGAACTAATTCGGAGTCAAACTCTGCTTCGTTTTCCTCGAGACAATCATCACTTAGATATACATGTATTCTGCTGAATATTATGTCGCTTTTCTTATCTTCGAATCCTACCCATTGTAAATTGACGCTTGATTCGTTGTTGTTTGCCTTTAAGTCTACAAAAAAAATCATATATTGAACATTATGTCTTGTAATTTTCTAAAACATAAAGTTTTTTGTTGCATTGATTATAAGAAAAGAAAATGAAATAAGTCTAAATGCAGTGCACAAATACTGAAGTACGTGTACTATTAACCCACTTACTTGTATTAATATTTCCTGTCGTACTGTCTACTGATATTGTAAACGTTTCTGAAGTCGCTAACAAAGCTTTATTGGTTGCTTTTATTGTGAGAGAATAGTCTCCTGTGAATTGGCCTATATGAATGCCTGACGCAGCAAGATTGCTTAGTGGTAAAGAGAAGTTGACGTATACACATCCGCCTATTTCAGGACAGAGGCAGACATCAGAGTTTGCAGAAAACGGCACCTTAAACACAAATTTGTACCTCGATAAACTCGGCAACATATCTCCTGATTTAGGTATTATGAAGTACGTTTGAAGTACTTTTGTACGTAAAAGTTTCCTTGCTATGTCAAATACGTGTACATACATCAGACTGTGTGTAAGTGTATATTGAAATGTATAGTGTGTTAATGAAAAATTGAAGATGTGCTAGAGATTGGCATTCGTTTTTAAATCTGATAAAATTAACTATTATTGCAAATATTTATATTTACACTGTCTGCTCTTCCCGTATATCTAATAGATACACTATCATGGAGGCTAGATGTCTTCTCTGTTTCAAACTGCCATCAACGTTCATGCAATCCACTATGAGGATCGAATGCGTTCAACTTGATGACCAGCTTCGCCGCATCCATGACGGGTTTTAAATAGTCGACTTTATAATTGTATAATGTCCAAGTAACGTTACTGACGTAAGGCGGTGTTCTGTCTATGTAAAAAATTCTGGACTCGTTGAAGGTGTTGTTGACAATATCAATTAGGCGAACGTTAAAGGTGTATGTTTGTCCATCTCTTACGTTCAGTCCAATACAGAAATTCTGACTCTGAAAGTTAGCTACGATATGTTCTGGTCCAAAATCTCCGTTCTTGACTTTCCACGAAATATTATATGGTATTATTCCATGCACGTTCGGCGTACCGCCTACTGACAGAGAGCCGGTTAATTGCTCATAAACACCGGTAATGGAACCAAACGGATGTGGCTCGATTGGATTTAGAAGTTGATTATTAAGATAGAACTTGTTAACGAAATAATCCTTCCAGCTCAGGTAAATATTGCCGTGGTGTGTCTGCCAGGTAAAATGTGTGGCCTCCGATGCTGAATCAAACCTAAATGCCATTTTGTCTTGCGTCTCAATAAAGCTGGTGTTGTCGTATAACATAAACCTTCTTGTTTGACGTACATTGTCTGCCACATCTTTCGCCTCAAGTGTAATGCAATACAGCATTGGTAAATCTGATGTTAAATTCAGTTGAAATGAATTCGTACTGACGTTCACTCTTTTAGAAAAAATATATTTAGTTTAATCCACACTCAAAAGTCCTTTAGATGTAGTCACTTCCTTGACAATTATCTCGAAACTTTCAATAGAAGATGCTGTATGACTTAGTCCTCCGCTTGGAACATGGTCGGACCAGCCACTGAAATGTAGTCTTGTTACTCCAGTCCTCGATATAGGATTAAGTATGTCTAATGGTTCTTGAAAGCATCTTCTTAGATGTGCACAATGTTCTGGTGGTGTGCTCTCATATCGCTAACAAACCGTCCTTTGCTGTACGACTTTTGTGTACGGAACTGGCCCTGAGATTGATGACCTTGTATCAATGCTTTTCAAATATCCACCGCCTTTTGATTAAAACTCCAAACACAGTCTGAAATGAACGATCATCATTGTAAGATATAAATGATGTAAAGCCAAATAACTACACAACTTAGATTATCTGGTCCAAAGTACACCGACATAATATTCTGAACACGTACCGTGTTGTTAACGTCTTTCATATAATTACAAACATTCCATAATACTTTGTTTGTTATGTAAAATAACTGAGTTTGTCAAGTTAGAATATTTAGGGTCAGAAATAGTAATACGTTTACTCATATTTGGTAAGCACTTAAATATTTACATGTCTGACGATATTAATATACTAATAAGTTTCGCTTATGTTTTAAATCGAACTGTTTACAAAATAACGTGTATCGTTGGGATTGATAGATACTGATGTATATGAAATCTTAGAAAGTAGTTTAGTATTTAACAATTCTTACGCGTCTCCGTTTTGTAAATTATACGTGGTGTCATTCACAGTGATGTTCCCAGAGTCGAAATGTGACGGCGTAACACTTGTGTTGGGATATGCGTCTAGTAGCTGTATGTGTGAAGATTTTTGTAGATAAGAACCTACAATATGTTACAAACGCTTATTTTAAATACTAACTATCAATTGTGCTTGCTAATAAATATTTCTACGTCAATTTGTTTAAATATTGAAGTTGAAGTAATTGAAAATATATAACACAAACTTATAATCATACTGACATACATATCATCTGTCAGCAAACAGGTAGGGAGTTATGTGTACTAAGCGCTTAAGTTTACCTTGCTTGGTTCTTATTGTCACATAAATAGTCGTATCACTGATGCCAAAATGTTCCTCACGAATGAACGATGGTCTGGTAGAATTTAAGGACACGATAAATTCTGAAACCATGACAAAGTCCATTCTCACTGGCTGGTAGTTCCCGTAAACATCTGTAAGGTGTGTGGCTCTTTTCATTTCACCATTCGAACCAATGGCAATCACATCACAAGTTACAATATCAAGATTTGTATATGGCTGACATGTTGTTTCTCCTACATTTATCGCACTGTCATCTACAGTGGATCTTTTGACAAACCCCTTATCACACTGGCAGTCCTTTGTCAGCCCATAATGTCCCGCGCCAGCAATAATGATTATTCCAAGCGCACATACCTAAAATATGTATTGTTCATTGACCATTTGATAAATAAAAGAACAACTTCTTAACTGTTGATATACCTTAATAGTAAATATATTGTTGAATATAAATTGTTTGGCTTTGGTGGTGATCTTATAGACGTTTATTGAGTTTGCATGCACTACACATAATCAATTAAAATCTTTAGGTACCATTCAGTTGAGAAGTTTTTAAAAAATCTAATTGAGTAAGGAAACTTACGTTGGCATTCTGCATCGCCTTTCCATCTCTTAAATATAACGTTATCTTCATTACATTCATTACACATTGTGTTGTACGAATATGAACAGCTTCTGTTGTTACACTGGTTGATTGTAGGACATAATGAAGTAATTATTAAAAAGACAAAAGCACTTAATGCACAATACCAAAGTATGATTAAAACTTTGGAATATTGTCACCCATTTTATATAATGTATTTTTTGTATTTTTTGCTTTCATTGCATAGGTCATCTAAAATATGTATGATCAATTACTTTTTATATTTATAAACTATGTGTTAAAAAGTAAACCAATTTGTAGTCGCAGTGTATGTGAATTTATTTTGGAAAATGATGCAGCTCATACGATATTTTATTAGGATGATCGCAAGTTTTCTAAAAACAAGGAACAACTATTATCGCTTCTAATCGACTCAATTAAACAACGCAAATAAAACAGTTACAAAGATAACAATAATTAAAATGATTAACCATCCTGGCAACATGGCCCATAATTTATATCTAGGCAAACACATTGATATGACGAGAAATATCCGCCGTTGAAGCAATTTTTGTTACAATATTGACTCTCATATCTAGCATCATCTAGACCACACTTCTTAAGCATTTCTTGGTAACTCCCGTCGTCCTGATAGCACAACAAAGATCTGGTTCGTGATTGCGTTCCCCCACCACAGGTTGCATCACATAAAGTCCAGCTTTCCCATGGCGACCACGTGCAGTTACAAGTAGTTTGCACAATATCAAAACATCTTAGTAGAACTAACACGTAAAGCCAAACTGACTTGTTCATTTTTCTAGATAAATAGTTAGTTTGTTTATCAAGAAAATTGAATCAAGCAGGGTGTTCATCGGATGGACCGATGAGACAAAACTTGTGAAATGAATGACCTAAACAGATAGCGTATTTACTGTGTTGTGATTCCCTGCACTCAGGTTGACGTAACATTGATAAAAATGTACTGTTTTTGTAAAATACGAACTATGGGATACTGTTTCAGGCATCAAAACTTGCTTCATTAAATATTGTAAAGATAACGTTCAGCAATTGAATCCATACGATTTCAAAATCGTAGCTTGTGTATAAACAACGAAATTAACAATTAACAACAGTTGATTTAATTTCCAGCCAAAACAATGCAATAATTCATGTGCATTTTCTTAATTCTTCAGACGAGTGTGTGCAGAAACGGTAACGTCGTAGCCTATTAATTTTCAAAATATTTGGTTTTATGGCTTTTCTTAAATACAACACGCAATCAAACATTTATTATATAAATGTTTACTTATTCACAGGGCTGGTTAATGTCTGGTTAAGAAAATTGTAACAACTTGTTTTTTTCCGCCTTAAAAAGCTTGTGGTGATCCTAAAAACACAATTTCGTTAAAAGTTACGTAATTTAACTGAAATATACATCACATAAATTGCCGCCCGTACATTTTATGCAACTAATCTCCGGTGCGACGATGATATTATTTAAATAAAGGATGGTTGTCATTCCATTGTTATCAATAAAGATTGCATTTTCAACGTTATCGTTATTTGTTTAAGATCTCAAAGACGTTTGCGTTGACAAGGAAGTGGTCTCATAACGCAGTGATGAATTCAGATTAAAGTGTCACAACTGAAGATAAAAAGAAAGCGCTGTGTTTTTCATATTTTGCAATTTACTATGGATGCGTTTTCCTTAACTTCAATGCTTCATTTGTAAGTGGTGTAGAATCAAATCAGATTTTACCGTCCAGAATAACTAAACACGAGTCATCAATGTAAGCTTTTGCTAAGAAAAAATATAGTTATCAACATCAATATACGTCAAATTCAATAATTATCAAAGAGTGCACCATTACAGTAAAAACAAGATGACATTATGAAACATGTCCAAAGTCTTTAAGAATCTCGTTATGAAGCTTGTTGTCAACTTATGAAATTTTAAAATGACTCATCGAATCTGTAAATATATAATTCGCAATAGACACAGTGGCCGGCATATACGACTGCAATCAACACAATCTTTGAATAAAATAATAAAACATAACTGTATTCATCAACCCACACATTTAGATTAAAAAAAGTTAGATTGGTTTAGAATTTTGATACTTAAAAGGTAATTGTTTATATATTTTGACAGAGCTTCAGTGAAAAACAAAAATAACATTTGAGAACAAAAAGCAAGAAAACAAGTTTATCTCTCCTGGTCTCTTAACACTACCTTTGGAGTAAAAGTCTTTTGCCTTAATCACGCGTCTATCTTAGATGTTAAATTACTATTACATAACATTTTATACTCAATGTAAGCAATCCACTTATTGTCAAGAAAATACCATACCAAACAACATAAGCACTTCAAATTATTCTAGTGGTACATGTTTGTAAACCTTCATAATTTGATCAATTGATAACTCAGAAACTGAAATATATTTTGATTGTTAGGCTATGCTATTTATATGAATACACTCCATGATGTACTGTTCTCTTTACGTTTTTGAATCTGTGACAAAACATTTGAAATTGTCATGTCCACAATCTGTGAACAAGTCCCTTTGAGAGTCAGTTATTGCTTAAGAACACATGTATATATTCATCACACCGCAACTCTTCCTGTTTGATAATAAGGCCTGTTTATACGCGATTTGAAGATAACTTATACGCGTAAAAAAGGAAAAATGCTTTCAAATACCGTGGTAGTCTGGATTGTTGCCACAGGAAGTCACATGAATGGTTAACATATTAACGTTATCAAATGTTATGGTAATTAAATTTAAAAAGTACAAAATACGCACGACTTCTTCATGCAATGCACGACAATGATGTGAATGTAACATCTATATGATGTTATGTCTCTGAGGTAATTGGAACACAACAAATTGTTCATTTAAAAAACTATTCATCACTGTTGTTACTATATAAACGTACTGCTATGGCCATTTAATGTTAAGATTTTATTCTAATATAATGCGATAATAAATATAATAATTGTCAAAGGATACAGTTGTCTTTGTGTTCATTCAGCAATACACTTGAACTGAACAATACGCATTAAATGATGAAACTGCCGGTATTCTACATATCCTATGACAGCGAGGAACTTTAACACGATATAATGTTCATGTACCAATTTGAATTTCTGATAAACACGCATACATAGTTTTGTAGCACACCCAGTATAAGATAGAAAATGACCTCAAATTCAAAAAGGTACGGCTTATTTCGAAACTTTCCCGACCAATAAGTATCCAACTTCTCCTCTAATTTCTTTTTTCATTTACATTTACTATGCATACGTCATTGCAATAAGCCACGATCAATCGACTGAGACAGTCATACATTTATGATATATTTCGTTTTCCAATTAACAAAATCATGATGTTCCTCACGTAACGTAATCATAAATTGTTGTTTCTTTTACTGTGGAACTTCTTACAGTGAACTAATCAACATTTTGTAATTTGAATGACCTATATATCCAAGATTATTATTATAAACTTATTCCTTAGACCTTCCTCGCTATCACGATCAATGAGCATATTCTGAGACGCATGCGATTAAATGCCGATCCTTCTTTATTTTTGTTGTTGTTACGGTCGGCACATTTGACTGTAAACAAGGACCGTTCGTGACTGCAAGTTTCAAGCCTTTTCTTGGTTAAATCTGTGTGTATGATATTCAGCAGCACAACTGATGCCATGTACCATCATGCTTGTGAAACTCAAAGCGAGATATGCATACTTATTAAGTTAAAGTTGATACCACTTTTATTTTTCGAAATATTGTGCGGATGATTTAAAAGTACACTCATTAGCAAAGGGCTAGCACTCTAAACATATGGGATCAAAAGTAACGTTTCTTGTGCACTTAAGAGCACCACATCCCTCCAATGAGATGTATCTATAACGTTTCAAGGTGACACATCTTTTAGTTTTCGAGATATTTAAACATAAACAATGGACATGTGATTATATTATGTTTTAACTGAACAAATAGGCATACGTTTTGCAATTTGAAACGTATGATGAAACAAAAAACATGCACAACTTCGTATCCTGGGGAAAAATGCCTGTGCATTTGAATGCTTTACGTTGACACTGTAGAAGAACGCCTGCGGACAAGTTTTGGTCTCCGGACCTACGGACAGACGGAACGACAGGTATCAACATATAGGTATCAACGGACAACCGTTCATGGCGATCCAATAATAACCCCTGTTACTACGTATCAGGGGGAATAAACATTACAATCAGATAAATTGTTATTAAAATCTGCTTGTCTTTTATTTAAGGCACGAATTGTATATACAATACAGAACAATATACACAATACACCAAAATGAACATTTTTATGGAAAAAGCACATTTAATTAAACACATTATAATTTCAAACATATTAAGGGTTAAAGATGGAGTCACACTTTGCAGTTATCAAAGCAAACCATGGAGGATTTCTGAACGCGTTCGATACTCGAAAGAGTAAAATGGTAAGTTTGTTTACACTCATTGCATTAAAGTATAACATTATACGGTAGAGGGTCGCTTAAATTGGTAAAAACCTAAAAAGCGCATGCTATTTATCGTACACAGTTGTTTCGAAACTTAATTTCGTTTATATAATACTATCTTTTTTTTCGCTTTTCTTTGATTGTTTGACAAAAAATTACTTTGCACAGTTGATTAGATTGTTTTTTACATTCAGATCCACTATCACTGCTTTGTTTAAACGAGGTAAGACGATTTTAAATACAAACATTTTGTTAAATGGTCGATAACATTATGTAAAATTATTTGTTAATTTGTTTAATTCTAATGCGATGATATAAAAAACAACAACATTTGATTTCGTGACAAAAAACTTTTTTTTATAAGTTTTACACAATGAATCGAACATTGAAATTCGATCCAGTAGACTGTTTAGATAAGTATCAAAAAGATCTAATTACCAAATTAAAATAGGATCTTCTGACGACATGCTTTTAAATAACTGAAATGGGAAACCTTAAATGAAATTCCATTTGAAACGCTGACAGAATTTATGGAATTCCAATTATTGCATTTGTTTGAGAATTGAATTTAAAGAATATTCTACACACACACGGTCTTTTCAAAACTTAAAAATACTTTATCCCGATGAATCTAGGATAAACGTTCTAACACTATCGTAAAGACTATCGGAGGTGTGCCTTAAGTTAAAACTGTTGCATGCTTCGATAATTCACAGGCAAAAAATGTTATGCTCTATAAAACGATCCATGGATGCAAGTGTGATGATAACATGTTTGCAGAATACAAAGACAAACAAGAGATTCTCGGAATACGATGCAAGGAATGTAATTCAGAATGGCTCGTTGAAGAATTCTTGACAGAAAGCAAGGATAGAAACGATTTTAAGGTTTACAACGATACTAAACTGTATTTCCAGAGACCAACTGTGAAAAAGGTACCAGTGGTATGTGATGCACCAGTTAACCGAAAACGAATACAGGCCGGCGAGATGAGTTCCCTTAAACCTGGCGACCACATAACATGGCATCGCTCAAAGAAAGGAAATGATTATTGGCACCATGCAATTGTGCGAGAAGTGAACAATAGAGAGGCTTGTGTACGTGTTATTCATTTTCAAAAACCCGATTCCAATGGCTTGGTTGTGGAAGAGAATATACCATTTAAAGAGACAACTGACTTGTTTAAAGTCGTGTATACTCATGTTACAAACTATGGCAGGTTAATAGTGGCCAAAGTCCGGTCATTCGTCGACGAAAAGGGATATTCTGTATTAACAAATAACTGTGAAATCTTGGCGACATTCTGTAGTACTGGAATACGCGACTCATTAAAAGCGCAGTGGTTATTCAAAAAGGTGACCGAGTGTTTTGTTGTTGCTGGCTTTGGTTATGCTTTAACTATAACAACCCAACTAATACAAGAATACGGCAAATTTGCATTTTTAGAAGATATTAAAACATTTATGGATGATTCGGATAAAGAAGGTGTATGTCCATTCATTGGAACCGAAGAACGATCTATGCTAAACGATATACGT
Source organism: Dreissena rostriformis (assembly GCA_007657795.1). Lineage (NCBI taxonomy): Eukaryota > Metazoa > Mollusca > Bivalvia > Myida > Dreissenidae > Dreissena > Dreissena rostriformis. The sequence continues at coordinate 52,499 of VMBQ01003882.1, forward strand.
ACTTTAATTGTGGAGTACTTAGATGGCAAAACAACTATTGATGTTTTGACTTACGAAATCCCCACCCGAATTATGGAAGCTTTACTTTGCTTCTTTCTAGGGAAGGGTGGTACATTTGTTGGTATTTGTGTAGGAACGTTTATTCAAGACCATCCGTGGTTGGCGCATATGTGTGTAAGGTTAGGAAGTTTTTTGGGGTTGTTACTTGGAAAGAAACTCGGAAGATTACTATGCTTCAACGTAGTCAAACTGTTTAGGTTCATCAAACGTTCATGTTTGGATGAACAAAAACCAAAACAAATATCGATGTATCAAATATTGGCTGTACATTATAAGCATACCCGACACCAGATACGTAACAAAATGTTACAATTTCTTATTGAACACAAACTTTAATCTCTTTTTTTAAATTGGGCCAATGAAATAAAGAATTTACTAAGCAAAACTGGATATAAGTACATTTGGATTAAACAGCATGTATCAAACCCACAACAATTTATGAATGAATTTAGTGAAAGGGCTTAGTCCCAACACTTACAGAACTGGTGGAGAAGAGTAAATACATCTCCCAAATTGGAACTATACAAACATATAAAGTCACAATACGATCACGACTCATATTTGTGCGCAAATTTAGGCGCAGTTTTGCATAACTTCGTTTATCGCTAGAAAATAAAACAGGCAGATATCGCGGTATAACTAGAGAGCACCGGTTTTGCCCAATACTGGTGAAATTAAAATCGAATAACATGTTATATAACTACCTTGTCATGCGTGACAGACGAAAAACATATATACAACGTAAATTGTTGATAAACCCAAATATACACAAATTGTTTATAATGTTGTCAAGTAACAATTAACAGACAATAAAACAAACTGCTTCTTACATTGTCAACGCACTTGAAACGCGAACATTAGTTCTTGATTTATGATATAACCTAGTTATGTGTGTTTTCACAGGATTTAGCTCTGTTCTCAAATAATTGTTACATTGTACTTATGTTCAAAATGTAGGTTCCTACCGAGAAATTCCTATTTTTCGTTTCGATAGGGCTTACTACTCGGTATATATATTATGCAGCCTATACGCAGGTTTTAGCATTTTTGTAGGTAATATTCAGCGGTTATAACAGTGTATATATACGCTATTGCATATGTATTTGTGTATGTATGCAATATACAATCTACTCGATTTAATAAACATCCCGGGCGCCAGTCTATATCACATAGTTTAAATTAGCGGAAAGTTGTTTCCTGTGGCTGCAGGATTTAACAAGACAATTGTCCGATTGCGCATTTGCTCTGAATCATGAACTCATATTTGTATACACCCACGAAGAAGACGTACAGTCGAAAGCGCTAAGGTATAAGATACTTAATTTTGACACTGTTTGAAAAATGTCTTTCTCATATAAATACTTATTTCTAATTGTTCCTGTAGCCACATAGGATCCAGTGTTTTTGAAAGAATATTCGTTGGTGTTTTATTATATTTCTCAACCATATAAAGTATAACCATGCGTGCGTGTGTGTGTCTGATGAATAGATGTTAACATTTCTTTCGTTCTGCTACATACAAACGTTGTACACTGTTTAAGCATGCTAATAATAAGCATTGTTTATCACTCGATAATATGCTTACATGTTAATGCCAACCAATTGTGAAAACACCATTGTCTTGCATGGATTGTAATATATATAGGTTGCAGGAGCCGGAGGCCTACATCACAAAACAAACAGAGTTGAAATTGAATTAAGTACTTGAACAAAATGGCTTTACGGCTCTAGATTGCTCAGCTGAACGTTTTAAAACTATATTGTTATGTGCAGAGTTTGTGATGTTTGTGTAATAACGTATGTGTTTTACTCTGTATGAAACAGATTTGATATAGTGTGAGAAGAATTAGAGAAAATAAACGTGTTTGCGATAAATAAACCTAGGGTGGGAAAATTGTGACTACATGGGCATGATTTGAACAAAGTTAGTAGACGACCAGCATACCATGACGCATTTAAATGTTACACACCTAAGCTGTTTCAGAGAATAATGTTTCAAAAGAGACTGTTTAATAATATAAGTCTATATAAATCATGTGACCCTTGGGAAGTGGTTATTTTTGAGTATAGGGGCATGCTTTGAATAAACTAAATAGAAGAATCACAAATCATTTGACTTCAATGGCGTGTACGATTTCGACTCCTAGGTTATGATTTGAACAAACATGGGAAAACTAAAAGATGTAATATTCCGAATAAAAAACCTCTGGACCTTGAGGTTTTAAAGGAGAAGAGTTTTTTTACTATATACATCCGATAACAAGTAACAATCCATTTGTTACCCCAAAGAGAATGATTTGAACAAACTTGGAAAATGTGATACACCAAATAATAATCTCCTGACCCTTGCGGTTTTAAAGAAAACGATTTCGAAAGTCAGTCATTACATACGTCTACATAAATTTTATGATCTTTTTTCGCGGCCGATTTTTTATTTCAGGGGCATGATTTGAATAAACTTTGTTGAGTGTTAGGTGTCTGTCTTTACTACCTTTCTATAACTATATTAAATTAGGAATGGTTTTAGAAACGTGTGCAATTTTTCTTAGATTCATTACAAGCGTCAAGCGCAATTTATGTATTAAAGTGTTCCTTGGCTTATGAGAGACGATAATCACTTATATTATTCAAAGCAGCTCATTTTATACCTCTGAAACAATACCAGGGCACGCTTTGTAGAATATATTAAAACAATACTTATATACATTTTCATGTAACGTTTATGATAACATTAATATTTATATAATATATAAATCAACGTTGTAATAATAAATTCCAAATAATTATTAACATGTCGATATATCATATAAAATTAACAATACAATATTATAACCATTGTCAAAAAATCCCAGTCAAACGAATATCAATTAATAAAATGTATTGTTAACATAATAAAATAAAACAAATAACAAGTAAATATCTTACGTGTAAGACATGAAAAATACCAGCAAAAGTCTGAAATGAAACAATAGCAGACCACGCGATGGAAAATTAGCCAAGGGCGACTCTAAAACACTGTTTTAATGTGTTAAGTGTATTAGGTTAGGATTTATTGGAACTACAACCCGACTGTTCCTGCTATGCTGAGAACGTTCTCAGGGGTGTTTCTAGATTATTCGTAATAAATAAATATCAGTTCTTTAACAAAATATTTTTTTATGGAATGTTCTAGCACGTTGACCAACATTCGGGGGTTCTTGGTATATAATTATAGTTTGCACTAGAATGACTTCTTGTATTACGTAGATTATTGACCTAGTTTGAAAATCGTGTACATTTTGTATTTATTAGTAACCTTGTTTCTTTTGAGAGCTTACTACTTTCTGAGTAATTTTCTTGTTGAAGGCTTAGACATACATATTTATTTTGTTTTATGATATCCATTATAATCTATACTTGTTTAATACTGATTTTGTTTTAAATACAGTATGAAATAGTTACATTAATTATCCAATGGAAATACAAATGAAACAAAAATGTATTTATACACAAAGAGAAAGATGTTCCTGATTTTTGTATTGGTACCACATGAGGACCACCATACAATTGTATCGTCCAAATACAAAATCTCTCGGACTTGAGGTTTCAGAGATAAGTTTAAATGATTTCGCTTTATACTTATAAGATAAATCAGAGACCCCAGGGCATGGCCAATTTTTTTTTTATCCCACAAAATACATGTGTAGAGGACCACCATACAATTTCACACACGACTTCTTAAATCCTTGACCGTCGCTGTCATATAGAAGAAGAATTTTAAGGTTATGACCATATATCTGATTAAATCATGTGAAACCTGGGGCGTGTCCAGCTATGACCACAGAGGCATGATTTTAAAAAATCAGTGGATAACCACAAGCCACAAGCCGATGTTACTCGCGAAATATGAAACGACTATCCAGTTTAAGAGAAGTTTTCAAAGTAGATATTTAGCTCCGGGGACCTAAGTAAGCAACGCACTGGAAAGTTTTTAACATCTTTGAAAAAGGAATCAACCAATGATCATTCTTTTTAAGTTTTTTTAAATCTGCCCAGCGGTTCAGGCATTTTAATGGTCAGAAAAAATGGTCAGGTGAGCTAATAAGGGAAATAAGTTATACATAGGAAGGAGTTCTGACCCCATGGACATAATTTGGAAACAACTAGCTACAAAACCAAGATTAAATTCCTAATGTCTTATACCAAACCTTAGAGCCATGCAGTGTATATAGGAGTTGCTTTATACAGAGTCCATTAAATGTAATAGCCCATCTTAGGAATTTTTCCGAATATTCATTTATACAGAGTATTCATGTATACAGTAGCAATGATTTTTGAATGTGTGCGTGTGTTGTTTTAAAAAAATCTTATAAACGTACCGATAGTGGTCTTTGTCGTGTTTTTGTTAAATGTATCTACATATGGTGAACTTGAAATTTCTTTGTTAGCTCTTATCAATTATACCATGTGTTGAATACAACTTATGATATGCGTCTTGTGTCACTGCTTTTGTATGGGGTTTTTGAGAAATATTTCGAGTGTCGGAAACGGTAAAGATCACAAATAGATTCGATATTACTACGCAAAGTTAGATTCGGTTAATATAGTGCGTTTTTGGTAGTAGTTTTATTTTAAGAGATATATACGTTGTTGTTTTTTGAATAAAATACAGTATGGTAGAATAATCAAATTAAAGTTCTCTTTAATAAGTGTTAATTTGAAAAACAATTATATCAGATTAATTTTATTTTCGCGTTTTAGTGACTAATTATTGGCTAAGTGTGACGTTTGATGCGTCATTCAACCGGTTTTAAATCCAAAGCTTCGCATTGACCGTCCCTAGGCGGTAGCCCCATCTTTAATCATTTTCATGTTTTACGCCGAATGTATAGTAATGTATTGAATATACAATTGGTCCATTTGCTTTATATAAACAAACACGCGGACGTTAATAATAACCTTCTCCTGATAATGGTTTCTTAAGATTTGTTATTCATAAATATATATATATGCTGTATGGATGCAGTATAACCTATTCCAGTTATTCTCTGCAATATTGTCATTCAATATATTTACATCAAAACTAACATGATGTCTGTAGTTTTATATTTTCTGCATTTAGGAAATTTTCGATGACGTATTCTGAATGTTTACTTTATAGCTAACAACTACATACATGTCAATGCCTCGTATTACTGCGGTTACAAACCACAACTAGACCTGAGAAGCTCCGGTTGCTGTACTATTGTATCAGCCCGCTAAAATACAAATTGCATATAGACCTGAATAACGGACCTTCGACGTTCATATACGCCAAGTTAAAACATAATAATATAATATCTTATAAACGTCTCTTTCTTAAAAAATACAAATAACGTGTTAATGTGTTCCATATTCGATATACAAACCATACCAATTTATGGACTACAAATTACGTTGAGCAATGGATATTAAAGCTTTCAATCTTACGTTCATAGAAAAAGTGAAACATAAATATAATTGCTAGATAGAGAAACGGTGTTTTATTACAAACAATCTATAATGGGTTAGTTCGATATCTAAAATACATACGTACAGTCTTGCATTAACAGTAGGGTTAACTGTCATATAACATTTACAATTTATCAACTTTGCTAAACAGCGATTATTTGGAAAGAAAAGTGAATGCAGCGTCAACATTTCATTAAATTGAAAATCATTTAAATACAAAAATGTGAAAGCATACGTATACTGAATTTTTTAGCCAATGTATTCTCAGATAGGAACATAGAGAATAATAGGTTGGTGATGTGGATGGAGAATGGTTATCTGGCAAGGCGGAGAAATTTATTGGATGAGCCGAAGGCGAACCCGATAAGATCCTCCGACGAGCCACATAACCATTCTCCATCCACGTCACCAACATATTATTCTATGTATCATGTCACATTTACAGCATTTTTAATTATACCTTTAACACATTTTATCAAAGTCAAATGATTTATTGACATAAAAAATAATTATTCTGGTCGTGTCTCCTACATGTACGCAACATTCCTAGCGACCGATTAACTACCGATTGGGTCACGTACAAATTAGTTCCAAATTAAACCGTTCCTGTTAATACTTTCCTATTAAAAATATGAGAAGAAATTAAAAACGAATCTAGAATGTGATATTTTTATTGTAAGAATTTGAAAAAAACAAATACAACAGCAAAACAAAAACTCAATTTTATTTGAACATTCAATTGAACAAAATGGTGTGCACATTCAGTGTAAGTCAACGGATATAGCTATTGAAATTGAGCCACAAAAAAGAAATCGGAAATAATTATAATTACACGTAGCACATTATTTGGATAATTAAAATATCGAAACACACAATCCGAAATACGTTTTGGATTCGTTCGATGCCTTAAACAAATATTTTACTGTTAAAAAACCACCATGTCCATATTGTTGTACCAAAATGTTTCGTCACCGAAATGACGTCACACGTGATACGTCATTAATTGCGTAATCAAGTGATGAAAAATAAAATACGGAACGCTGGTTCGGTAATGTATTTTAAAGGAGAAACACAATAGGATGATATGTAATATAAACGATAAATATCGTGATGCATCTAAAAATTCAAAGATAACATTACTTTACATGTATTTTGTATTTCATTTATAGAAAAAAGTAGTCCGTAACCGGAGAGCGACTGACGGATATTCGAGTTCACGTGGTCAACTAGCCTTATAACTTTTGGGTGATTAGGTTACCTGGTTATCAAGCTTATTTAAAGGCATGTGACAGGATAAATTTCGTTACGCAACTTTTCTTATAATCATCGCTTTGTGTGATACTTAACATAATATTCCAAAACGCAGCGGGTAAAAATAGGTGTAATATTCGTATTACATGTTTATATGCTACATAGAATGTATGAATCCAAAAAAAAAATGTGTTAAACGCTAAAATTCTGCATTTCGTAAATTCTACTTTTGTTAAAGAAAACAAAACAATACTTTTGTTTCATTTTCGGAATGTATGAGAATGAATGTTTATTTTTTTCAGATTGTGTTATATAGTTAAATCTATTCGTATGTAGAAAGCAAAGTGCACAACAAGTTACATTTACTGGAAATCAACACCGGTTACTTATTTTGTCGCCGATGCAAATCGGTTTGTCCAGTTTTTCAGTGATCATAGCGGCTCCTTGATTGGCTAATACAGCGTGAGACTGTGGATCTTGGTCGCCAGGCACGCCGTTGATTCGTAAATAGTTTTTCCTGCATTTCTGCTCGGCGATGTTTGCATTTCTCGATATCCTTGGTTTTTTCATATCGTTAAGTTTAACATTTGGCCATCATTTCAATAAAATGGTCCTGTCTGGGATCAAATAACGTTCCATGACCAATTTTACGACGGTTAAGCTCGTTCCCGATGATTTTGTTTAATTGATTACTCTTGTTTAAGCACCTTTGCACATTGTGCATGTATTTGGTCCAGCTGTTTTTCAACGACACTCTGTCTAGCGTTTCAATCTCTAAAGGGACACCCGTATCAAACGTTGGCAAAGTTATCTTCTTCTTTGCGTAAGTTTCAGAATGTTTCATTATGCCTTTTGTATGTTAATAATAACGCTACTTTCGGTGACAGTGATTTTTTAATTGACTAGTGCCCGGATTTTAGGTCCGGAAAAATGCGTCCGCTTATTCCATTCACTTATAGACCTAGCGGTACATTAATCAAGGACAGAAATGAACAACAATTATTACTAATATACATACAGAATTATAAATCACAACAATGTCGACCGGATGCAGAAATGTTTCGTATATATTGTGTTATTATTTGTTCTGTCGTGGAATGTTATTTTACGGAATCGATAAGTTAGTATATTATACATATTTTTTGGTTCGGAAGAAATACACCAATAAAAATTATAATATGTATCATATTGACGTAAACAAACTGTATCTGACAAAAAGTACATTGTATTAATAAACATGCTTGCTACAATAATCCACTTCGACGAAGGCGCGAGAAAAGCCGTATGCCCTTAAATATTTTGGAAATGCTCTCTTGTTCCGAAACCAACTATATGAACTCAAACTACATCATATTATGTCAGTTTGAATGTTTAAGAAATATTACAGAGAAAGGTTAGTTTCAATTAGGGTCGGTAGAGCGAGGGAAGTCTTTTTTTGCTTACAGTTAGCTAAGACGACAGCAAGTATGTACTTGATTAATTTACAGGTATATTAACTTAATGGCGAATATTAAGTGAATTGTTGTATATTTGTAATATACACGTGACTAGAATGACACACACAAATACAAAATAACGCTTTACAGACTCTTAAACTTATGTCTTTCTGGCTAAATTCAAAAGTATGTTGCGTTAATGTATGGTATTTCATCGAATAAGCATGCGTTCAGACACAAGAAGGCAACAAAATACGATGCATTTGGAGTCGCGCCAATACGACAGCACATACAATGCTACCGTCATTTTCATTACATTGATCTTTCGTAATGGTGTGTGGGCGCTGTGTTGTCTCTAAGGGATTAAAACACGAATCACAAACACCTCGTCATTTGGACTCAATTAACATTTTGAGTTATGGCTCGTGGTATCTTTGGTATCTTCTTATTCTAAGACTGAGCTCATTTTCAAAGCACCTTTGCACATTGCGCATGTATTTGGTCCAGCTGTTTTTCAACGACACTCTGTCTAGCGCTTTTCTCTACAGGGACACCCGTAACAAACGTTGGCAAAGTTATCTTCTTCTTTGCATCAGTTTCAGAATGTTTTATTATGCCTTTTGTCTGTTAATAATAACACTACTTTCGGTGACAGTGATTTTTAATTGACAAGTGCCCGGATTTTTAGCCCCGGAAATAACTAATATACATAAAGAATAATAAATCACCACCATGTCGACCGGATGCAGAAATGGTTCGTTACAAATTGTGTTATTATTTGTTCTGTCGTGGTCATGTTATATTACGGAATCGATAAGTTAGAATATTATACATATTGTTTGGTTCGGAAGAAATATACCAAATAATAGTATAAAATTATATATTTATTTAAAATCACTATGCATGGACATTTATAACTTATTTACATGTAATTTACAACACACCGTATTATTGACTTATACTCAATTTTGTTCAACGTTTGTATAAAAACGAAGGTTTCAAATAGCATAATTTCTTAAAAGCCATTCACCGTTATTGAAGAGCTTCTTTTACGCAGGAGAACACATTTAAAACTAGAAATGGCAGCTGCCGACGCGTATCCCCACGCCGCATTCAAAAAAGATATACATAAAACGATACAGTCCGAGAACAGTACAATACAAAGAACATACGTTTACTTCCAATTTAAGTGATCTGTATTTAATTCCGCTGCATACGAGTTTGGATAATGCTCATGCAAACCCAATGTTGAACCGTCATTTTTGAGATGCTTAGTAAGCATTAGCATTTAGTCAAATAAAACTTAAACATTTTCATTTTAGCAAAATGTTTTTTTTTCTGATATCAGGTTTATTTTCAACTACGGTAAATTCTGCACTTTAATATTGGTCTTTGTTAAGATTTGCGTTTTTTGAATCGCTATTCAGTACATTTTCTGTATATGTAATGAAAACATTGACGTTAAGATTGAACGATTTTTAAAATAATGTTTTGTGATTGCATTCGAGTAATTTCGTCCTTCATTTTTAATGTAACTTTATTATGCATGATTATACCTTGTTCATAACACAGTTAATACCAAGGTACAAACAACGTATTACCATTATGGTCTTAAATCAAATGAATACTATCATTTTGATCAACGATTGAAATGTCAAATTACAAGGCATATAATAATAAGGCCCTTTTTTGTTTGTACTTAGGAAATTAGGAAAACACTTGTTTTTATTGAGTTTCGAATAGTATCTATTGGTTAATGTTTTCTGTATTGAGAATTTAGCATGATCATGTCAATTTGTATGCTTTAAGAACTTTTTCTTAAATTGGTAACATGCAAATGGATATAAGCAGACCGATAACTTTGATTTTGTATATTGTCTAGTTATTTTCCTTTCTAGATGAACAAGACATAGAGGAATATTTGTAAACCATCAATTTGATAAATTCTGATTAACACGAAGGTCCGGATCACAACCAAACTCTACGAGTTTATTTGTAGTCTCATAATCAACACTCGAAGATAAGGGCTCAGAACTTCTTCATTGCAAAATTTTGAGTTAGTTGCTATCGTACTAACAATATATACATACAAATAAAGCAAAATAAATAAATCATAATTTATAACCCTGACGCATGTTAACATCACTATATTTATGAACAATTATTTACTGAAATAGTCTTACTGAACGAATGATTATAACACAAGTTTAAATAACAAATATGTGATTCTACTTAATGATTCAGGTAATTGAATATTGTCATTAAGACCTGATAAAATGTGCGAGACTGACATGCTGTTGTAAATTAATGTTTTGGAAGGATTCCCCATCGAACTGTCAACTACATTGGTGTTGTTTCCGACACGTTTCGTATGTTTTGGACGTTGGTACTCTCGACACGAATAACAAAGTGTTATAGTCTGATGAAAAGATCAATGTTATGTCGCTGTCTTAGCACTCATTTATCTACTGGTCTGAATGTGTTTTGTACTGTGCTTGTTGGCAGTTCAGTGCTGATGACGTGTACGTTTTTAATTGTTTTGTTCTTCAGGATAATAGAAGATACGCTGTAGTTTCAGTTGTAATTTAACGTTTATTTGTCAGAAAGACATGCGTTTAAATGTAACCGTCTTTGTCTGTTTCTATTTGCATGTTTAAACTGTCTTATTTACCATTTGCACAAATAAAAAAGCGATAAAAATGAGTTACAAAATTATGTTATTTTTTATTTATACAGAGTCATCAGCAGATAAATAATTACAACACGTAAAGAAGAAAAACAGACAAAATTACGAGCACACGGTAAGTAAGCAACTGCCTTAAACGAACGACCAGTTTGTCTGCTTTATCTTTTAAACCATTTTTATTGCGCGGTTGCGTGCGTTAGTGTTAACACGTGTCCTTCAAACCGCACTTTAATAGGTGGAAATATGTGTCGTGTTATGAGGAAACTGGGCATAATGGATGTGCGTAAACTGTCAGCCCAGATAAGCCTGTGCAGTCCGTACTGGCTAATAAGGGACGACAATTTCCGCTTTTATGACATTTTTCGTTTAAATGAAGTCTCTTCTTTGCGAAAATCCAATTTAGGCGAAATTGTCGTCCCTGATTAACCTGTGCAGACTGCACAGGCTAATCTGGGATGACAATTTACACACATGCATTATGCCCAGTTTTCCCAGAACGCGACACATATGTGTCAGGTGAGTTTTTCGACACGTGTATGCGCTGATCTTAGCGTTACCATATGCATGTGAAAATATACCTCTATCGCTTACGTGAACGTTTTATGGAAGCACTGAAATGGAGACAGGCAAAAGTGTGATAGCACCATATACCACATAAATAACCTTCTAGTAGTCGAATCATATCGTTTTCGTTTGTAATTTTTGAAAACATGACTGTTTGATCTGAAGCCCAAATTATTTACATTAAGAATATGATGAATTCTATCTTTTTTTAATTTTCAATTTTCAGGTTACTAAATTTTGGACAAGAGCCCTAAAGAAACAATCAACAAGTCGCAGTTATGATTATTTTTAAGTGCGTCGCAATAACATCGATATCATTCTAAAGTATCCAATGTATCTATTTAGCCTTTTCAGCACAGATATTAGATTAATTGTTTGCGGCATCACGATATGTCATCAGTGTCTGTAAAGTGAACAACGAGAGCGTTCATTGCTAGAAAATGCAGTTTTACAACAAAGTACATTAATTTCGTCATGTAAAAACACACGAACTTAATTGTCGATGTCACCGAAAATATTCAAGTTAAATTGAGCCGTCTGCTACGTTCCTGTATAATGTTTATGCTTTATCCCTGGCTAATGTTTTCAGCAGTTGTTTAACCATTAAAAACGCCCCTCGAACGGATATCACCAGACTTTTACCAAAGTTGTAATTGTTTTATATATGAGTCACGCCCTGAGAAAAGGTGGTTTAATGCATGTGTGTAAAGTGTCGTCCCATATTAGCTTGCGAAGTCCGCACAGGCTCATCAGGGACGACTCTTTCCGCTTCTTTGTTTTTTATTCGCTTATAGAAAGTCTCTTCTTAGCGTAAATTCAGTTTAGGCGGAAAGTGTCCTCCCTGATTAGCCTGTGCGGACTACACAAGCTAATATGGGAAGACATTTTACGCAAATGCATTAAACCCTCTTTTCACAGAGCTAGGCTCATACAGTTTTTCAATAGTCATACTGTTGACTATTTACGGCCAGCGTGGAGTGTGGAGTGGTGGTGGATATGTTGTCCATCTAGCGATTGGGAGGTCAAAGGTTCGATCCCCACCGTAGGAGAGTCCTTTAGATCTCCCCCAATGCTACCAAAAAATGGTTCTAGCCAGAAAATGGACTCGATATTGTTTCAATAAGTCTTGGGCTTTGAAAACCATCGAGCTAAAATAAATAGGTCTAAACTACACTAACAACAAAACGAATAAACTTAACTCATAGTCATACTAGAAGATATAAATCAAAAATAAAGAAATGTATTTATTGACCGTTTTTAAAGTTTGTGAAATAGAGGAATATATAATACATTTATAGATGTGAACGAAATAAAGAGTCTATGACAAATTTAGATTTGTATTAAGCATAACGGCCATTTGACAGCATTGACACATATCTGTCTAGTAATTGTCGATGTAGTAGTCATCAACGGATCCTTCCGAGTCTTGGTAATAACTGTTGTCGCTTTCCTTCTCGAATGTTACGTCTTCGCACTTCTTATCGCACACGACTGTTCCGGGGTTACACAAGTTCTGTGTGTCTCCTAAGAACCAGGGATGTAAGAACACAGGGGAAAATCACTGTTGTCGCTTTCCTTCTCGAATGTTACGTCTTCGCACTTCTTATCGCACACGACTGTTCCGGGGTTACACAAGTTCTGTGGGTCTCCTAAAAACAGAGAGTATAATAATGTAAACGATGTAACAAATACAGGTTATTTTTTTTGATTTTGGTGGAATTTCGATTTTAGTTCACGAGTGATCATAAACTATATTTTTTCTATGATCACGCGTAAATTAAAATCGATATTCCACCAAATCCAACACATTTTCTTTTTATGTTATGCTTTTTTTTCACCGTTTATTTACATTGTAAAAGTGTTAAACTGGAGAATTTCGCTGGAATAATGACTTCATTTCACAGTAAAACAGTGACAATTATTGATACTGTCCACTGTTATTGTTCACTGTTTGAAAAAGTGAATTGTCAGTTTTAATTCACTGATATTTCTCTAAACTACCGGAAAGCATTAAATCAAGAAGTTTATAACACTTATTTCTGGTTCTATTTTTATTGGATTCATATCTATTCTTGGTTTTCTAATATCAGATAGTTCAATTATGTAAACTATGCAAGAAAAAAGATAATAAAACGTCTGAGTTTTGGCTTTTGACAGATGAACAAAAACAACACATTGCAGAAATAACACATTTGAGTAAAGCTGGAGTCCTCGGCTTGGAGAGTAAAGGCTTGTAAGTGTACACTGGTAGGTAATGTGTCCATCGGGTTAAATAATAGACTATATAGCGTAGTGTAACCTTAATTTCAAATATATTTCAAATATATATTATGGCTGTTGATTTATTTGATCTAGTGTACGGGTGGCCTAAAACCATATTAATGCAAATCATCCAATTTTACTATGTTGGTGATTATTAAAGTATATGCATTTTATATGTAAAGTTTTCAAGATTTAATATCATATTTATGTTAGAAGTGTGTTGATTGCTAATATGAATAAATTAACTACCAACCTTGCAATACATTCGCCAGACACGCGTAGAATTTTGCCTGGTGGTTTTGGTTGTACCATCCGCAAGGGTGTGGATTGCCTCTGTACGTGCAAAATATGCTGGGTACATTGCCTTGCTGCGGGCAATTAATAATAAGACAGACAGACAGATAGTTTATTCAGACTTATACAACAGTACATCGTCTTCATACTCAAAAATACAAATTATTTTCTGTCACGTGATTACGGATAATAACATAACATTTTGTAACATAAAAGTCAATTACAAAATACAAATACAAATAAACACAAAAAGTACAAAAAAATAAAATAAATAAATATGACAAGAACACGTAAGTTCTATCGAGGAGTGAGGGATGAAAACTATTAAACAGTATTATTCAAAATCGTATTTCTTACAACTAAAGCTTCTTTAATATATTTACATACATTCGAAATTACTAATCTATCACTTGAAACTAATAACTTGTGGAATTTATACACAGATGGGTTAATATAAAATATACGGCTAATATATTTGTTTCTTAAATCTATGTAACAGCGGCATATACAAATAAAATGGTATTCGTCTTCTAAATCAACGGAATTACAACATAAACAATAACGTTCATTTCGTGGAATGTTGTTCTGAGCATATCGGCCAGTTTGAATTCTCAACGGATGTGCAGAAACTCTTAATCGTACAAAAAATAAACGCAGACGTTTAGGAAGTAAGTCTAAATATTCTTCGTATTCCAAAGAGGATTTATAAATTTTATACATATCTAATACAGAACTGTTATTCATTTTACCATACCA